>PVJO010001959.1:0-155841 GCA_004026905.1 Hystrix cristata | reverse complement strand
AAGGCTAATGTTAGAGTTAGGGTTAGAGTTAAATTTAAGATTAGGGCTAGGCCTATACCTAGGGTATATGCTTATGCTTCTAGTTAGGGTTAGAGTTGGGGTTGGGGTAGGGCCAGGTTTATGGTTAGAGCTAAAATAAGATTAGGGTAAGGGTTAGGGTTATGGTTAGCATTTGGTCAGTGTTGGGGCTAGGACTATGGGTATGACTGGGGCCAGGTCTAGGACTTGGACTATGGACAGGGTTAAGGCTCTGGTTGGGTTCAGTGTTACTCTTAAAATATGGGCTTTGGCTATGGCCATGGCTATGGCTAGGGCTATGGCTATGGCTATGGCTATGGCTATGTCTAGATCTAAGATTAGGTTTAGTGTTAGTGTTGGGGTAGGGATAGGGTTAGGGTTAGGGTTAGGGTTAGGGTTAGGGTTAGGATTAGTGTTAGGGTTAGGATTAGGTTTCCACCAGTGTTAGGGTTAGGCTTAAATTTAAAGTTAGGGTTTGGGTTAGAGTAATGGTTATGGTTCCAACAGCGTTAGAGCTAGTTTTGGGCTTAGAGTTGAGCTCACAGCAAGGGTTAAATCTAGGGCAACTATTAAATCTAGGTTTATGGCTAGACCTTCGACTAGGGCTCCACCAGATTTATATTTGGCTTAAATCTGGGTTATAGTTCCCCTGGGGTTAGGGCTAGTACTAGGGCCACACCTACGGTGCCAACAGGTTTGCTGTTGTGGTGAAAGCAGGGCTATAGCTAGTGCTAGCTCTAGGACTAAGGCTTCTGCAGAGTTAGGGTTAGGGTTAGTGCTAAGTTTAGGGTAGGGTTAGGTTTAGTATTAGAGTTTGGTTTAGGGTAGTGTTTCCACCTGAGGTTAGATATTGCGTTAGGTTGAGAGCTAGGGCTAGGTCTAGGGTTCCTGCTAGTGTTAGGGTTAGGGATACATTCGAGTTAGAGTTATGGTTATGGTTAACCCAGTAGAGTTAGGGTTAGGGTTAGGTTAGCATTAGGGTTAGAGTTACATTTAGAGATAGGGTTAGAGTTAGCTTTAAGGTGAGTGTTTCACCAGGCTTAGGTTTAGGTTTAGTGTTCATGCCATTGTTAAGGTTAGGGATAGTGGTGGGACTAGGGCTAAGGCTAAGATTAGGGTTCCACCATGGTTAGGGTTGGGCTTGGGGTTAGTATTAGGGTTAGGTTTCTTCCAAGTTTTGGGATAGGGTTGGAGCCAATGTTAGGGTTATTTTTAGGGCTATGTCTAGTTCCAAGGCTTGGGCTAGGGCTAGGTTTCTATCATTGTTAAAGTTTAAATTTAGGGTTAGGGTTACTGTTAGGGATAGTGTTAGGGTTAGGTATGGTCTAGGGCTAGGGCTATGGCTATGGCTAAGCTTTTGGTATGATTAAGTTTAGTGTTAGTGCTAGAGTGAGAGTTAGAGTTAGGTAAAGACTAGGGCTAGATCTAGGACTAGGCCAGTATGCCCCTAGGATTTGGATTAGGGTTAGACTAGGTTTGGGGCTAGATTTCCACCTGGATTAGTGTCTGGGTTAAATTAGTGTTAATGTTAGGGCTGGGGCTATGTTTAGGTATCGGACTAGCATGTGGTTAGGGTCCCATGAGTGTTAGGAGTAGAATTAGTAATATGATTATGGTTCCTACAGAGTTGGGGTTAGTGTTAGGGTTAGGATTAAGTTTAAATTTAAGGTTAGGGTTAGGTCTAGTGTTAGGGTTAGGGTTAGGGTTAGGGTTAGGGTTAGGGTTAGAGGGTTAGGATTAGGGTTAGGGTTAGGGTTAGGGTTAGGGTTAGGGTTAGGTGTAGGGCTAGTGTTAAGTTTAAGATTCTACCAGGTTTAGGTTTAGAGTTAAATTTCAGGTTAGGATTAGGGGTAGGCTTTAGATTAGGGTTAGGGATATGGTTCCACCAGGGTTAGGTATAGGGTTGTACTTAGGGTTAGGGGAGGGGCTAGAGTTAGGACAGAGGCTAGGGTTAGGATTAGGGCTAGTATTAGGGCTGAGCCAGACTGGGGCTGAACCAGGGTTATGAATATGGTTATGGTTATGGTTGGAGTTAGAGTTCCACCAGCTTTATTGTTCAGGTTAGGGCTAAGGCTAGGCTTCTACAAGGTTTAGGGTTTGAGTTAGCAGTAGGTTTAGGGTGAGGTCTAGGGCTATGGCTAGTCCTGGGGCTAGTTTTAAGGCTACACCAGGGTTAAATTTAGTGTTAGAATTAGGATTAGATTTTTGGTTGTTTCAAGTAGGGTTAGGATTAGGGTTAGATTTGGGGCTATGCCTAGGCCTAGGTTTAGGTTTAGGTTAAATTTAGGGTTAATGTTAAGGCCAGGGTTATGCTTACGGTTAGGGCTATGGCTAACCTTAGTATTAATGTTAGAGCTGGGTTGAGGAAAAGGCCTAGGGCTGGATAGATATAGGGATAATCTAGTGAATGTTTCATGTAATGGTTATGGTTAGGTTTAGGATTAAGGTGAGGTTTGTGGCTAGGCCTTGGGCTAGGTTTATGTTTGAGGTATGTTTAGTATTAATGTTAAGGCAAGGGTTAGGGCTAGGACTAGGGATTCAGAGTAGGGCTAGAGTTAGGGTTATGGTTAGGGGTAGGGCTAGAGCTAGGGCTAGACTAGGACAAGTACAGGGCCAGTTTTGAGATTTGGTTGGAGTTAGCATTAATGTTATGCCTAGGGTTGGCCTAGGGTTAGGGCTAGGGCTAGGAGTAGGGGTAGAGCTAGGTCTATGACTAGGATGAAGGTAAAGTTTAGGGCTAGGGCTAGGTTTAGATCTAGGGCTAGAGTTTGGGCTCTGGCTCAGACTAGGACTAGGCCTAGGCCTAATGCTACAGATAGGGTGATGATTAGGATTAGGGCCAGGGTTAGGATTGGGTGGTTAGGGTTAAATTTTGGCTAGGGCTAGGGCTAGGGTGAGGGTAAGGTTAAAGTTTAGGCCTAGGGCTAGTCCTGGGGCTAGGTTTAAATTCTAGTTAGGATTAGGGTTAGTGTTGCGCCATGGTCAGTGTTAAGGTTAGATTAGGTTTAAAGTTAGGTTTAGAGTTCCTACAGTGTTAGGGTTGGGGTTAGGTTTAGGGATAGGGCTAGGTTTAGGGTTCCACATATTTTAGGGTAAATTTTAGGATTAGATTTAGGGATTGCCAAGGTTAGGAATAGGGTTAAAATTAAGATTAGTGTTAGGGCTTGTGGTAGGAGCAGGGCTACGAATAGGTCAAGAGATAGGATTCCACCAATGTTAGGTTTAGGATTAGGTTAGATTTGGGATTACTGTTACAGTTCAAACAGGGTTAGTGTTAGGGCTAGGCTTATTGGTAGGATTAGGTTAGGATTAGGGTTACAGTTAGGGTTACATTTTCACCAGTGTTAAGTTTACATTTATTAAACTTAGGGGTAGTACTAAGATTAAGACTAGGGCTAAGGCAGAAGCTCAGCAGGATTTATGGTTAGGGTTACGTTTAGGGTTTGGGTTGAAGAAGGTTTAAGTTTAGAGCTAGGGCTATGGTTCCACCCAAGTTTTGTGTTAGGAATAGGATTAGGTTTAGAGGCTAGCTGAGGGTTAGGTTTAGGGTTAGGCCAAGGACCAATGCTACGGCAAGGCCTAGGGTTGTGGCTACAACTAGGGTTTGGCCAGGGTTAGGCCTAAGGTTAGGTTTTGGTTTAGGCTTATGGTTCCATCAGGGTTATGATTATTAGTGCAAGGGCTAGGACTAGGGCAAGGGTGGGGCTAAATTTATGGTTAGGCCTAGAGCTAATTCTGCACAAGGATTAGGCTTGTGATGTTAGAGTTTCACCAGGATTAGTGCTGGGCTAGGACTAGGCCTTCACTTTGGTTAGCAATAGGATTAGGTTTAGATTTAGGGTTTGGATTCCACGATTTTTAGGTTGGTGTTAGGTTCAGGATTAGAATTTGAGTGAGGTTTAGGGTTCCATCAGGTTTAGGGTTAGCATTTTGGTTATGGTTACAGTTTGGGTGAGGGCTATGATTATGGCTAGAAGGCTTAGGGTTAGTGTTCTAATTAGGTTTAGAATTAGGATCTAGGTTTAGGTTTATTGTTAGGCCTAGGGCTAGGGCTAAGGTAGGGCCTGGGTTAGGTGTATTGGTTACTTTTCTCATGCCTGAGATGAAGTACTCAACACCCAAAATTAAAGGAGAAAAACTTTATTTAGCTCACAGTTCATAAAGGTTTCAGTTCCTAATTGGCTGGCTCGAAGGCAGGGTGGTATGACAGGGGGCAATGCAGAGGAGAAATAGTTCATGGCAGGCAGAAGACAGCAAAGTAGTGAAGCAGCAAAGCAGCAAGCCGCAAGCTACAAATAAGGCTGTGTCCTTTATATCTTATCTGGGCTACCCCACTCTTAGGGCAAGTATTACACTCAGAATGGGGCAGCCTTAATCCTAGCTTTCTTCCATAAGTCAATCCAAGCATTGCATCTTTGACCCCAGCAGAATACTGTAGATCCAGCTGCCTCTGAAAAGCCCCACCTATGACCTCATGAAGCTCTGGGGGGATATCTAGACACAAGCCATGACATTGGGGTTCCACTAGGTTTAGGATTAGGATTACCATTAGGGTTAGGTTTCAATTAAGGGTTCCACCAGGGTTAGGGTTAGTATGTGGTTAGGGCTAGGGCTCAGGCTAATGCTAAGGCTGGTGCTAGGGTTCCACCAGTGTTAATGTTAGTGTTAGTGTTAGGTCTAGGGCCTGAGCTAAAGCAATGGCTAAAGCTTGCATTCCCAAGAGGGTTAGAGTTAGGATTAGGGTTATGGTTAAATTTAGGCTTAGAGTCAGGTTTAGGATTAGGGTTAGGGTGTGGGTTTGGTTTAAGCTTAGGGTTAGACTTTCACCAGAGTTAGGGTTAGACTTACATTTTAGGGTCAGGGCTAGAGCTAGTGCTCAGGCTACGGCTAGGACCAGAATCCCACCAGGGTTAGGTTTAGGTGTAGTGTTAGGTTTAGGGTTTTACTGGGGTTAGGCTTAAGGCTACAGGTAGGGCTAGGGCTAGGGCTAGGGCTCCACCAGGTTAGGTTTACATTCGGGCTGTTAGTGCTTGGGCTAGAGCTAGGGCTAGGACTAGGACTTTTGCTAATGGTAGTGCTAGGATTCTGTGAGGGTTAGGGTTAGGTTTGGAATTAGGGTTTAGGGTTCCACCTAAACATTAACCAGGGTTACTGTCAGAGTTATGCTTAGTGTTATTTTTAGTTCAAGGTGTAGGGCAAGGCTCATGCCAGGGCTAGAGATGGGACTAGTGTTTCATCAGAGTTAGGCTTACTGTTAGGGTTGTGGTTAGTGTTCCACCAGGCATTGGGGGTCACAAGGCCTGACTTGAGCTGGCAGTAACATTCCTTACCAGCTTCAGTGTCTCAGAATAGTGGCAAAAATATTTAAGGTTTTCTTTTCCTTTGTGTGTGCGTGTGTGTGTGTGTTTGTGCGTGTGTTCTTGGGACTGACCCAATGACCTTCACACTGAGCTTCATCCCCAGTCTTTTTTGGAGACTGGGTCTTGATAAACTGCTGGGCTTGAACTTGTGATCCTTTTGCCTCAGCCTCTCAAAGTGCTGGGATTATAGGCATGGGCCATCATGCCAGGTCTAAATCTGATTTAATTAGATTTTGGAGTTAAGCGTAGTTTTGCCCTGAGAAATATAGATATTTCAGTCATGTCTTTCTTTGTCCAGCTAGTTAGTCAAAATGCTGACCGAAATATTAAATTGAAGCTTTATAACAGTGGAATTAGTTAAGAAACAAGTTCCTTAGTTTTAAGAGTCTTTGGTGTTGAGCACACTGATCAATATATAATAAAACAGACATCTAGCCCTGCGAGGACAGTCTTGTTCAACTGCACCACCTAGTACGGTATCTGGCCCATATGGACTCTTATTGGAAGCAAGTTCCCTTTCATCTTTGGCAGTGTCTCATCCTCAGGGCAGTCACTCTGTATTATGTTCTTGTTGCTTTCCTCTAGTTTACCATTTTCATCTTCTCACTAAGTTTTACATGTTCTGCCAATCAGCTTTAAATACTTTCTGGTATAAAAGTATTGTTCAACTGCCAAATGATGCCATTCAATAAGTACTTCATGAAACAGTGGGCTTGTAACTGGGTGTGCCGTAATTCCTATTTTAAGTAATGTTTTCAGTCTACAGTGACCCATGCTTCATTTCGACTTTGTTTTGAATTGATGACAAGTCTACCAAACCAAATATTTCAAAAGCACATGTAACTTTGCAAAGAAGCAGGAAAGAACTATAATCAGCTTAAGGCGGTTTATTTTTTAGAGGTAGTATTTCAAACATGAGACCACCTTATCCATGTAATTTATCAGGAAAGTGTACGTTGAAGCAAATTATTTTTGGATGAAACAGTAGATCCTTTTAAGTTTCCATTGCTTTAATAGCATGTACGAGGCAATAAGTACTTTTATGCATTTCCCTATATGCTATTTTTACAATTGAAGTGACCACAGACATCAGAGACCTCCGATTGTTATATCTCGGTATTCACCAACAGTTCAGAAAGAAGAGAGTAATATGTGATGATTAATATTTTCTTGGTGAAACCTATATGCACTGTAATTTAAATTGTTTTCATAAATCATGAAAGTTGAAAACATCAAAGAAAATTACTTGTCCACTTAAATTGGACCTGAAAGATGCTTTCAAATTATAATTCAGGAATTTTTTTCTTTTTTTTTTTTTTGTATATTCAGCAGTGATTTTTGTTCATCTTGGGTTTTTTTGTTTTGGTATTTTGAGATAGGGTCTCACTCCGAAATTCAGGCTGGCCTCGAATTTGCGACAATCCTCTAGCTTCAGCTTTCCAAGTGCTGGGATTACAGGTGTATGCCACCACGCTCAGTCTCCATCTTGCTACTTTTGAGAAATCATCCAAAAAAAGAGATGGAGATGACTCAGCAAAAAATTTTTAAAACCTTAATACCCACTCTCCCTCTTATGCTGTTGTTCAGGTTAGCCTAGAACTCCTGGGCTCCCATCTCAGCTTCCTGAGTGGCTGGCACTACCGGCACACACCATCATGCCTGACTTAAAAAACATCTCTCTCTCTCTCTGACTCCTGTATTACAAAAACACAGGATCATGGTTTTATGGATTTTTTTTTTTCTTTTGGCGCTGGGGCTCAAACTCAGGGCCTTGCACTTGCTAGGCAAGTGCCCTACCATTTGAGCTAAATCCCCAACCCCTTTTCTATTTTTGAGTGCTTTATTATCAAATTATTGAAATAATCCCAAGCATGACTGCAAAGGATATTCCCTAGAATTCTAGTTTTCGTAAGACACTTTTGAGAAAAAACTATTAAATGAGCAAAATCTGATTAAAATTTTCTAAGCCTCACAACATACATTGTTGTATTAAATAAGCTTCTAACTTCACACACTAAAACTTATTTTTCAAACCTATTTGATAACAGACTAAGTTATAAAGAACTAGTGATGCATGAAATTCACTGTGGGAATCACTTAACACTGTTGTAGGAATGGCAGATGTGCATTCTGCAGAAATTTAAGTGGCAGAGTCTATGGCAGTGATGGCAAACCTTTTAGAGAACGAGTACCAAACAGCACCCCAAACCCCACTTATTAACTGCAAAGTGCCAACACTGCAATTAAACATGAATACTGAGGCTTTAGTTTAGAAAAAAAACAACTGTACATTAATACTAATATCTTATGTCTTAAAAGAACACAGTAACACACGTGCTGACTTGCCACCACTGGTCTAGGGTTTCAACGAGTCCCCGCCAAAACTGGGGTGTTGCCAATGTGAGAGCACCAAGACGTGGGGCCCTTAAGAGGTGATTAGGCCGAGAAGATTCCCCCTCCAGGTGGGATCAGGCTCCCTTACAAGATGCTTAATGAGAGCTGCTTCTCTCTGCTCTCCATCTTGATTCACCAGACATCCATGCTTCCACTGTGAGCTTCCCAGCCCTGTGGACTGTGAGAAATACATTCCCGTTTTTCATAAACTCCCCAATCTCAAGTAAGCTCTTATAACAGCACAAATGAGTAAGACGGCTGACTTACATATGTCAGTTTGCTCACTTGAAAAAAAAAAGACAATAAATAATACGCCAAACTCTATTTTAATACCACCATGGTGGTGGTGACTAGGGCTGTAGGATCACACTGTATTGAACACATAGCAGTATTTAAAAATAATTATCAGTCATTAGTAGACTTTGCTAGAATACACCTAACAAAGTAAAATGTGTTCTTAGGAATTAATAAATATAATGGAATCTATTAAGCATCTACTATTATATTTTATCCATCAATGTGCTTTAAAATTTGTGTTTGGGAAGATTATGACCCCAGGAAATACAGGATGGACCTGTGGAAATTAACGTAATCTCCAGGTAGCTCAGGAATTGACGTTAGGTCCCTGTCTATACACACCAGTTCAAACAGCTTCACCAGGTCAGGTCTCAGAAAGGACTGCCCAAGAGAGTGTAGTTATGAGAAGGCAGAGAAATGAGCAGTCTCACTACTAATATGAGTATCTGAAGCCTAGCTTGGCAAAGGAGGCAGACGTGAACAGTACGAACACTTAAAAGACAACACTGCTAACTACTATGGGAACAAAGAGAAGCATTAGTGACTTCAGTTTGTCATTCGTCAACTCTGGGCAACACTAATGACTTAACTTCAATTAACTTTTATGCTGGATTTTAAAAATAATTTACACAGAAAGAACGCAAGGTTGTTTGATTTAAGTGTGAAAATTGAGGTAGAATGCTGCCACTCATTTTCCAGGAAATCTTCTCTCATTAATCTCACCAAACTTGACATGTGCTTCCACTTAGTTTTTTAAAAATGTTTAACCAAAGTGCCACTTGAAATGATACAGAATGTACAAGACCCAGTCTGGGATCCTACAATTAAAAATATCAACAAAATCATTTCATACACTAATCAGCAAGCTGAAGGCATCAGTCATAAACCACTTGATATAAATCAGTTGCATTTTTGGACAGCAACATTATTTTTTAAAGAGCCCGATTTTTATACTTGGGATCTTTAAAATCATCTATAGCTCTCACCTGACAGACCAGCCTATGCGTATTGCTCCACCTTCAGCAATGAGAGAAGACACAAAATTTCAAAACACTCCACTTACTCAACTTTTCTCTGTTTAGAGTATAATCATCACATAATCTTAAGAAAAATAAATCAATATTCAAAGCAAATTTGTATTAAAGTTGAGATATTTAAAATTTTTTTTTAACTAACTTTTTACTGCATATGCCTTTTAGGATTTAAAGTTGGGGAAGACTGAAAGTCTGACTAGCACACAGCAGAATGTTAATCTTTCACTTCTCCTTTAAGATCAAAAAGAACGACCCACATTATTTACTACAAGTTAGGTCCCAAACCTAATGATTCAGCTAATAACTGAAATTGTTTCTAAGATGTGAGATGAGATAAATATTACAGAACATACAGAAAACTTGGATTTTTCTTCTGAATACTAGATGTTTTATAAGTGTTGGGGGTTCTCTCAAAAAGTAATCCAAATCTTGATCTCATCTATCCATGTCTTTCATTTCAGTTATTTTAGGACAGTATAATGCTCGCAATGTCAAGCTCCTGTGACGGTAAAGGAGGCAGCACCAGAGCATCATGGTTCCTCAAACAGTCCAGGTAAGAACCCATGAACAAATCACACATGGTCAAAACAAAAATGTCATAAAATATTTAGTGAAAAGACACATTTTTAACTCCCATGTATGGATTTTAAGAATACAAATAAAATTTTATCAATTTGATATTCAGCTTGTAAGTGGCTCAATACATGTCCTTATTTCCTAAAATGATATTACAGCATTTCTTAGAAAATTAAATGCAATTTTATACCTTCATTAGTTACGTTAGTAAAGGTAAAATTTAAACAGTACACTCATCCCTGGGTCTCTTTAAAAAAAATGAAAAGTCGTAGCGTAAGTTTAAAATTTTAATATTTATAAATTTAAAAAATTTTACACGTACTGAAATGGTAGCAGTGCTAACATTTTGTGACAAACCACAAACTCACTGCATAGAGCTTCTTTCTTTGTACAGAGAATCAAATCACAACACCAACACTTGCAACCTGTCACAGCATTGTGGCAGAAGCCTCCACACCAGGCAGCCTGGGCGCAGAGCACACTTGAGGCCAGAGCCCCAGCAGGTACACACTGCAGACATGGTGCTGAGCTTCAAACTAGGAAAATCAGCTGTGTGGACACACCTGACAGTGCTGAACAGCTGAGGGGCCTATGAACGCAGATCAGAGAGGAAAGCAAACCTCGCGGCTGCTGGAAGGCCTGGGGACAGGTGAAGAGCCAGCCCAGAGGGTGAGGCGGGGAGGTGGTCCTCGTGAGCCTTACTGAAGGTGGAACACGCAAACTCCACCTCCCGGTTCACACCAGGGACCAGAGCTGGCTCAGGGCGTTCAGTCTTTATAAAGACTTCTACACAGAGCACTGTGAGCCAGAAACAGATTTCTTCACTAAAAGCTGCTTTAAAATAGAAATGGATTCCCATTGTTAAGCTTCTATCTTTACCTGAACCAAATATATTCTTTGGCTAAATATGTCATGGGTTCCCATTATAATCAATCAGGCATATATCACATTATTTACATCTAAATTGAAATATTTAAAGTTCAACTTGAACCATGGCACTTCAAATCAATTTAAGCTCAGCAATATGCCTAATTTGGACGTTTTTGAATTTTAGAAAAATGAAGCTTTAAAGAATTCTTAAATGCGGTGTATTCAGAATGGTTACCAAGTCAGACAATTCACTTACATTTAAAAATAATTTAAAACATTATTGTCTCTTCAAATCATCTATGTTGTTTTGTAGAAAATTTTACAGAAACTTTTGTTGAAACCTCTAACAGTTCCTTATTCTCTGGCTTAAATACAAAACAAAACCCTTAGAAGTACTGAGGTTCCTTCTGACAAAAAGTTAGTATTTTATTCAGGAACCAATGATGACAATAACCCGTCAAAGACAACCAACTTAGAAAGGTCCAATGACAACCACCTCTAACGACAGAGGTGGCAACCAGAACACAAGTAAAATTATAATGGGGAAAAATAGTATTTTCAGGGTTGAATCAACACTGTACACTAGGAGACTCAAACTTGAAATCCTTGAAGCTGACAGACAGCTAGTTTCCCTTCAATATTTGAGGAGTTTACAGAAGCATTAACAGAAGCAGAAAATTTGGTAAAATCAGGACAATAAAGACTTGATATTTTGGTAAAAGAGAAAAGTCCAATTATTGAGTAAGGGGAGTGTTAAATGATGCCAACAAGGGGGAAATTATATAGATATATGATTTTGAAATGCAAATTATGAAAAAATAACCATCTCATCTGAACAGAGTAATGTAATATAATTAAGTATACAGTTTACAATAAAGATTGAATTCTTAAAATTAGCTTAAAGAATTGCAAAGTTTGTTTACATAAAATGTCACATTTTATATCAGACGAAAACTCAATGCAGTGATGTTGACATGCTGCTGTCTTCCAACAGTAAGAGACAGCCAGCAGAAAGACCCAAATAACTGTGTTGAAAAGGACAATGTCAAACACTGTCAAGCAGTTTCGCTATCCAGGCAGTCACTCAAATCCTAAAATCAAACCACCCCTCTTAACAGAGATACAACAACACAGTTAGAGGTCCTGTTACATTAACACAAATTGTGAGGATACAAAGTCTTTAGTGATTACACATTGGGAAACAAAAGGGTCAAGGAACATATAAGATATAAATAAAACAAAGGCTGCACGGAAAATTAGAGGTGAAAGAATACTATGTGAACAACCGAAAGTTTAAAAATCAAACACCTGACAGTGTCCCTTTACCACATATAAAAAGGGCACAAGTTTAAAAAAAATCTTTTAACAACTTAAAGTCAGTTTTAATTGGAAAAACCAATTTATTAGGATCAAGCCAGTGTTCTCAATAAACACTGGGCCAAGGTTAAGGAAAATAAAACTCTGAAGCGCTAATAAACATAGCTAAAGACAAAACTGGGCAAAATAAAAGAATATCCAAACAAATAACCAATCAGGCAAACATATACACAAACACCCTGAAGAACCTAGACAGTACAATTAAGTGGCATCCCCATTACCTAAAGTGTGGCCATCTCTCCTCTTCTCCCCACTGGTTTGCCAATAATTGACATTCTGGTGATCTTGTCAGTATTATTTGGTCCAATCTGAAGTAAATATTGTTTTAAATAAAACTGGTCTAATAAAATTTCAGCACTGTAACAGAATCTGGGCAAATTTAGCAAATATATTTCACGGACAGAAGTTGTTGTGTACAGATGCCTCTTTGTTACCAAGGCATTCTTTTCCTACTCACCTTTACTTTTTTTTTTTTTTTGTGGTGCCGGGGATCGAACTCAGGCCCTTGTGCTTGCAAGGCAAGCACTCTAATCACTGAGCTAAATCCCCAGCCCCTCACCTTTACTTTTAATAATAACCTAATTATAGCTGTGTCCTGGCCAGAGCACCTATTCATTCAGTTGCATTCTCAGGGACTGTATTTGTCACACACACACAGATATACATAACTCACAACTGCTGCAAAAGGTTGAAGGAGCTATGAAGCACAAAACAACAGGAACAACAAAAAACAAAGTGATTACTGCTGCCTCCCATTTCAAAGTCTTTAAGAAAAAAATCTAAAAAGAAACGGATCGAAGTATTTTTCAATTAATACCAAGATGTATATTTCATGAAGAGTGATACTGGTGTTCTTTAAAGTCTTGAGATGTCTTTGCTCCACCTTTACTATTATTCAATGCTGATCAAATTAAGAGAAATGGTTTTCAAAAAGTTATGGCCACCGGCTCAGCATTCACTCCTATCTAACACCACATGCACGGGTCGGATGCAATTAGATGCTCCAGTTGATTATTTTAGCAGTGCAGAGTTAGACAGAGCTTGCAGAGCATCCTATGTGAAGACGCAGATGCTATGTGCAATCTAGATGGTTCTGCAGGCAGTCGCCAAGCATGCATAGAAGAAGGCCTGCCCTCTGCAGCAGGGTACCAGGCATGCCTTTCCTACAGTCCTCTACCTCACTGTATTGAGTAACTCTTGCAATGCAGTGGACAGTTTTCTATGCATGCAGTTTATAAATCAGCTTTCACTTTCATAATTTAAGCTGGCACAAAGAATGAAGGGGAGTACGGCAGCAGTATAAAAATCTTGATTAGAAAGATTAAGCTAGAGATTCTAAATTTCTTAACTTCTGAAAGTAAATTTGTGTGGCTCCTGTGACATGAGGATAACTCCCACTTTAACATAATTATTGCCCCTAATGCCCCAATGTGCAATAGTCTGTGTGAATCAGTAATTTACATCCTTTAAAAATAGTTATTGCTTAAGCAAGCCATTCAGAGTAGATATGAGCTGTGTGGCTAGACTGAAATGCGCTCATACAGTTAACTACACAGGAATGCGCTTTTCGTTTCACTTGTAAACTCACATAAATACATGATCAAAAGGGGCAACAAGTACATAGCAGCTAACACCCTAAGCCAACTCTGAAGCATCAAGACTTGATTGATTTCTTACTAAAACAAATCTGTCCTTTTTTAAAATTTCCCTCTTAAAATTAAGGCAATGAAATGGCTACGGTTCCTAAAGTTTTTACAGAACAAAAATATACACGTATTTTCCTCCTCAAGTTCAGGCATCAGAGTATGATTAGAGATATGTATCAATTACACAAAATCTGCAACACCAGGGTGGAGAGAGAAAGGATGGAGGAGGAGGAGGAGGAGAGAGAGAGGAAAGAGGAAAGAAGGGAGGATAATGCACTAAAAAGAAGCTAAAAAACGCTCAGTGATGATTCTTCTTCCCACTGAATGACAAAACCTAATTAGCAGGGAGGAAAAATTGGAAAGAACAAAATCTCTTAAGGTTTTTCAATGTCTCTCGCACTGATTCAAAACTTTTGGGGGAGGGGAGGGAGACTTATTAAAATGAAGATTCCAAGGTCCAACAACCAGAGGTTCTGAGTGAAGGTCTGCAATTAGGCCCAAGAACCTACTATTATAATTAGCTTCTCAAGTGACGCAGGTGATCTATGGGCAACATTTTGAGAAACATTGCCTACATCATCACCACCTAATATTTAATAGCAAAAATTCTAAACTTTGGTTAGCCACTTATGTTTTGATCAAAGGGGAAAAGGCACTGAATATGTGCCCATATCTGTTTGCACATATATGGAATTGCATTTTGAAATTTCAAATCACCAAAATCTAGAAGATAAAGTATATAGCAGATCGTGGCTAACACCTAACAGCAGAAGCTGATTCAAAGTTGACCTCTCCTGTTTCATCGCATTCTGTGCCAAAGTTTCAGGCTCTCCAAAATCCAAAATGGCCAAATGAACTGAGGAACAGGACAAGACTCAAGTCAACTTTCAGCAATTCAGTGCACTCTGCAGAAAGGATCTAAAATAAGCATCGAGTTTTGTTGTTTATTTTACACAAAGGAGACCACCAACATTAGCCATAAATTCTTCTAAACTTTTTAGGAAGGCCATCTTCTGTTTCCGATCCAGCGTAGGAGGAGTGCTACTTGCAGTGAGTTTGTTGAAGGCATCTGCTAATCTCTGGTAAATTACTGGGTCTTGCTGACTTGACAGTAATGTCTCCACCAGTTCAGAATATTCAGCCTGTGGAAGAGACAAGGTGCCCATAAAAATGTACCTTATAGGTATTGCACTGCAGTGCTCTAAGAGGCAGGGGCTGGCAATTCTTTTTAATATTTACCATCTAGTCAAGGTAATCTTTTCTATGGATTAATTCACATTTTCGGGAAACAGATACTATTTATACTCCCATTTTACAGATGAAGGTTCTGCAACTCTGTGAGATGAAGTAATATATCCAAGATCACACTGCTGGGAAGCAAGACTGCCAGCAGTCTGGCTCCAGACCCATATGAATTACCACTTTGTGGTGTTGTCTGTGTTTTCAAAAATACAACCTCCTAGGGGATCAAGAGACAGAGGGGGACTGAACAAAGGAATTAAGATGAGTTATGTACATGCATCAACTCCCAGAAGGAATGTAAACATTATGTACTGTAAACATGTACTAATTAAAAAACAAAAACAAAAACAAACAAAAAACCCACAATCTCTTCTTACTCCTCCTTTTTGAGACAGGGTCTCACTATGTAACTCAGTGGGCCTTGAACTCGCTCTATAGCCTAGACTGGTCTCAAACTCCTGATCTCCTGCTTCTACCTCCTGAGTGCTGGGACTACAAGCCTGTGCCACCATGTCCAGCCACATTATACATATTTATTTTGCATTTTATACATAACCTAAGTCGATAACACAACTTTGAATAGTTCTCCAGAGGTCTGAGAGACACCTTGCCTACCCAGTGCTGAGGACAGCAGGTATCTGGGAGGAGGGGACAGAGGAAGATGTTTCAGAGCTTCTGCAGAGTGGAGGCAGAGCACTCGGACTGTTCCACACCAGCACTGCCCAGTGGCTCTTGGAGAAAGAGTGGGAATGGGAAAAGGACTTCTATATGCAATGGAGGTGATACACATAGGGACAAGAAACGCTATCTTCTTAATAAGCAACAAGGGATCAAATGACAGAGAAAGGCCACTGATCTGACTGTGTACCACCTGCAGAAAGTAGATGCTACAGCACAGCTCAAGAAATGAAATCTCAGAGCCCCATCAGCTCAGAGCATAGAGGTCACTGAAATCTACAGGAAGCAGGACTTTAAATATATGGACTTTTCAATATATACCATGTTTAGAAAAGGAAATAAAATGCAAAGCTTCTCTAGCCAATCATTTGGCCATGCCAGAAAGCATATATGAGCAAGAGGGGGACAGGAAACCGAAGCAGCACATGATCCAATATGGATCTTCATATACACTGGATGGGCAGAAAAATAAAGTAAAATTGGTAAGCTAGCATAACTGCTTTTGTCACATTAACCCTGTTACCAACGACATTTCGGAATTGTAAAGGTTCAGCAAAATACTGTTTACTATGATATTACACAAAATAATACATTGTTCCTTATGCTTTCTGGAAGCAAACTCCCCCCAGTCCCCAATCTTATTCATCTTGTCTTCTTCATGAAGTCTGAGTTCCTCACAGACAGGAATCACAAATTCATTCCTTGCTGATATTTGTGCTCCCGGCTCCTAGCACAGTTATCTAAGGACAAGCTCTGGGGAGGTGACTGCCGCGAAGGATGGTTGGTAACAGTGGAAAACGAATGCTTCTGAGCTGACAAATGGTCAGATAAACATGGAATAAGTACCAAGGGCTCACTGGGAAGCTAAGAACTACTGTCTCACTGGACGCAGATCCATTAAGAACTGGGGAGGTGATTACAAGAAGAATTCCCTGTAGAGAAGGGTGTCCAGTACCTGGTGCAAACACACCAACGTGTAGAAAGCTTCGCCAGCCGCAGTGGTCATCTCTGTGTTGTGCTTTTGCAAAACCAGCATATCAAAAACCAGCTGAAATTAAATAATAAGACCTCTAAATAAAAATATAGGATGATCATAAAATCCTTCAGCCTCCTCCCCAGTCCAAAAAAGAAAAAGAGAAAATATTTATACTCCATTGAATCGACTGGAAATCAAATCAAAATGGTTTTTTAAAATCCAAAGATAACTTGCAGACATTACTACTCACCATGGCATCTGAATAATCAATGATCAAATTCCTCATTATATTTGCCTCATCAATTTTCAAGAACACAAAACAAGAATGGACAAGAATAATGTGTGCCTGAAGAACTTATCTCCAGAAAACACAGTGAACTGAAATTACTTCCTCCTCTCCAGAAAAGTATAAACATTTCCACATTTGAATCAAGAATTATGTACACTGACCATACTCAGCAAAGTAGACGATTTTCTGACCTCCCAACCCAAAATATTTTACCTTAAGAAAGTGCCGAGTTGCTAGAAAAAGCGGTGAATCTGTCTCTTGTGCTTTTGCACACTGTTCAGCTAATGGTGTCAATGCCTCCAGGCAGAGCTGGCAAACCTCCGAGCTCATTCTGTTACGAAGGTCAAAGAACGAACTATGCTGGATATACTGCACATTAGACTTACAAAAGATCAGAACATCGTAATAGCAAATGCATGACTCTTTCTAGTATGTAATATAAATGAGTTGTGATGATTTCCAGTGTTTCTCAGATGGTCTACAAGAGTTCTGAGTTTGGGACTGGTCATGTCTAGCTTGTTTCTGCCTATCACATTTCCCCAAAAATAAGACCTAACCAGAAAAAAAACTGTAGCACTATTTTTTTCAGGATGCTCTTAACACAAGCCCTGCCTCAAAAATAAGCCCCAGTTAAGATCGTCAGTCAGATGGATGCTTTAGTATGCCTGCTGCAAAACAAGACAGATGTAATGACTTATAAAATAATATCAATATATAATTAAACATAAATAATATGATTGACACTAATACTTAAATGATAATATAAATTATAATTCAGTATTTGTACATACCCACGCAGGCACCTTTGGATGAGGGGTAAACACCTATGTAAACAGAGGAACTCAAGACTTAATGACCAATCAGAGTACAGACATAACACAGGAATAATGCACACACTTGATAAAGAACAGATGTGGCTGTGTCTAAAATGAATCTTCATAGTTCAATACACTGTGTGCTGTAATGGATGCACTTAATGCATTCATATGAAATAAAGAAACGTTTCCTGTATTTTGGTGCCTGCAATCTTTCGTCACTATTGTGTGGACCATCATTAACTTTCATCATTTTTGTTGCCACTCCTGTCCCGTAAGTCTTTAGTTAACACTTGATTTAATAGGAACTCTGTGAAGCCAGCCTGCAAGAGGTCATGACTTGGGTGAAGAACTCCTGGGATAAAATCCCTGACGACTATGTTGCCAATGCACTGTGAGCAGGTTGTACGGACAGGAAGTGCTCGTTTAAGAAGAGCTCTGCTGCTGGACATGAGATTGGGGCTGGTGGTTCCACCAGAAATGGAGTCACAAGAATCCGAGGCTTACATAGTTATGATGATGGTCCAGAAGATGACTGTATTTGAATAAATGTAGATTTCTGTATGCAAAAATGTATATTATTATACCTGAAAAATAAGACATCTTTAGAAAATAAGCCCTATTATGTCTTTTGGAGAAAATTAATATACGACCTGGTCTTATTTTGGGGGAAATATGGTATGATGTATGCATCAGATGAAAACTGACAATATTAAACAGAGTCCCAACTACACTGCCAATTAGGGCCTTAATGAGGGAGTGACTTTGGGACGAGAGGTCAAATGCTTTCAGCCTCTAATGAAAAGAGGACAGGATGAGGCAAATTAACAAAAGAAACAGAATTACAGTAGTTACAGAAATAACTGTTTAGAGAAATAAAATTGAACCACAAAGAAAAATACAAATTTAACAAATTTTCAAGATCTTTACCCCCCCACCCCAGGTGACACAATATTCATCTAAAGGATACGATGTCATTCCTAGTTCCAGGGAGTACATCAGACTTTTAAACAGATCCTCGGGAAGCTGTGGTATTTTTTCAGGAAAAATCTCACAGATAAATGTGATTAATTTGTAGTATTGGTTACAAAGGGTTGGAAACTGAAAAAGAAATATTAACTATTTAGATGCTCAATAGTATCTTATTTTAATTTTCATTGATGCCATAACTAATAAGCTTCTAAGTAATGTAACAATTTCTTTAAAACAAGTATAAAGTATAGAAAACATGCAGACCTAAATACATGTAATACTAAGTTACAATAAGGGAATATTTAATAGCAAGTGCAGGGCAAGGCCCTGAGTTCCATCGGCAGCACGAAAGAAATAAACAAACAAATAACCCAAATCAACCCTAAAAGCAAGCCAACACATGGAGCTGGCTGAACATCTTTATCCTACTGTGTGCTGCACAAGCACTTGGCTCATGGGGTGCCAGGATCATTTCCGATAGAGGCATTTATCAGGGAGAGAAGCATATGGGTAGAGCTCGCTATGTCAGAATCCTCGCCCTTCAAGCCATCTCACTCCCTCTCTTTTCTTCACACTACCTCCCTCTCATCCTCAGCTGGGTGTGCACACACCCCTCTTCCTTCTCCATCCTTACCTCCCAAGATGATCATGACAAGAGACCTATGGTACTTATGGAAAGAAGAATAGGCAGCCTTTACCAACCTTCAACCCCCAACATTAAATGGTGAGACTAAGCACAATGTAGTCAGAATTGCAAACATTTTAAATTGCATTAGTCTTGGTTTCTTACCATCTCATTTCTATCTACATGGAATGGCTTAGAAAATGGCCTCCTCTGCTCAATCCCTCAGCCCAAGAATGATGTTCAAAAATATAATGACACAGGATAAGAAAAGTAAAACTGAGAACAAAATTCAGTACCTAAAAGAACAAATTTTTTCTGTAGCACTCCCTGACAAAACGCAACACTAACAATCAGTGTGCGAAAGATTCTGGAAGTAAGCATAAGTAACTAATGAAAAGCAAAAATTTCATTTTCATATACTCTTTAATTAAATCAGAGGTACATTATTGTCTCTGTGTCTTTGAACTTCAATAATATAGAGTTTTAATGTTCACATTTACTTTCTGTAATTACCTTCAAAAGGTCTTGTGACATCAAAGGCAGAATGAGGTTTACTCCATATAAAACAACATCAGCTGCGGACACAGATCTGTTTGCTGCCTGCCCTGGCTCATGTCCTCTAAACACTTCATCTACGAAAACAAATAATGCAGTCTTATGGTTATGACTTGCCATCAAATCTCCAAGCTTCATATTCTAACCTCATGAAAATGAAAATAAATTCAAGCCTTAAGGCCTCCCCCAAACTGAGTGGATAATAAGGAAATGTGGTAATTCTAAACCTGTGCCATCCTTTTGTATTTTATGTTAGGGGATCCGAGTATTTGAAGTAGAAGTACTAGGGAGGTAAGAGCAGGAGACAGTCTAGAAACAGAAGTATACATAACACTTATTGTAACATAAAATGAACATAAAATCTGACATGATAGTCATTTTATGAGTTAAATCATTTCCACAGTAGTATCTACTTTATGTCTTAGGTGTATGGAATCTTTCTATGCTTAAATAGGGGGAAATACAGAAATGAAAACATTAAGTAAAAACAGAAAATTGTTTAAAACAAGAACAGCCAATTATCTGTAATGCATTATATCTGGATTATTATCTGCAATACATATAAATTGTATCTACATACAAATGAGAATGTTAAAACCTAAACAGCTAAGTGAGTAATATCCATGAATAAATACTGAAAATCAGTTCGCTCCAAATACTGATCAAGTAGTGTAAACTTTAAAAGGTCCCAACTTCTGACTCATTGAACTAAGAATGGTTTTTAAATAGTAGTGTAGTATTTCATTGTTGGCAAGGGTATAATGTGATGGTTATCTTCAACAGAAATACATTAAGATCCTTTGAGCATATAGTCAGAAATTCTGACAGAGACTTGTCTACAGCTCGATGTTTTTTTTTTTCCTTTTGTGGCACTACTGGGGACTGAACCCAGGGCATTCCTGAGCTACATCTCCAGGCTCTTTCTTATTTTTTATTTTGAGATGGGTCTCATTAAGTCACAAAGTTGCCCAGGGTGGACTTGAGCTTGCAATTCTTCTGCCTCAGCCTTCAATGTATAATGTAAATATTACAGATGTCTAAAATTAAGGAAATAGTTTAATTCCCAACTGTGGAATATCATGCAGCCATTAAAAATGTCATGAAGGGCTGGGGATTTAGCTCAGTGGTTAGAGCACTTGCCTTGCAAGCACAAGGCCCTGAGTTCGATCCCCAGCACCAAAAAAAAAAAAAAAAAAAGTCATGAAAATTTGTAATGACACAGAAAAGGTTAACGTTACATTTTTTTTTAAAAGAAGAGAAAATAAAATCATATTTAGAACATGACTATAAAAAAAAACCCAAGAAAATAAAAAAAGAAACTTCAAAAATGCAATGCACAGCTGATCCTGAATGGTGTCAAAATTATCAGAAAATTTTCTGCCTCTGTCTTAAGGATAAACTGTTGGAACATTTCTACTTAAAAGCAACTTTTTCAGACTCATCATGAATTTTTCCCTCAAGTCTCAGTTCTGGTTAGAAAAAACCACATTTTCCAAAGCAGAGGTCAGCAGATGTTTCGGTTAACTTGCTCCCTACCAAATGGGCTCCCGAACAGGAAAGGTCTCCCAGGCCAGGCAGCCAAGCGGACCCCCCAGGTGCCCAGACTTGGCTCTCCATGCAGGTGCCCTGCTCAGGAGTCAGGCACGCAGCTCAAGGGGCCATCAGCGAAGAACATCGCACGCCTGTTCCCAGCCCGGCTTTTAATATTCTACCCTTGTATGTTAACTTCTACAATATTTAAAATCTTACCTTGATCTCAGCTATCTATAACCTTCATTTTAAAAATAATAAAATGTTATCTTTTTATCATCTATTTAACAGGTATTTCTCTGTAATTTTCTATTTTAACTGTCTTCATTTTTTTGTTTTGTTTTGGTTTTTGAGACAAAGTCTTGGTAAGAGTTCAAGCTGGTCCTGAACTCACTATGTAGCCACAGGTAGCCTTGAACTCTTGGTGATCCTCCTGCCTCAGCCTCTGGAGCTCTGGGATTACTGGTGTGCGCCACGACGCCCAGCACTGTCTTCATTTTTGTTTCTTTTAAATTTCAACTCTGTATATCCTTATTTTTTTTAGCCTCATTCTGGTCTTTTTACCCTTATTTTGACTGTACCATCCTGACTATCCCTGGAAGACTCCCCACTTAAAAACCTTTATAAAAATACTAAAGGTTTTCCCTTTGTTAGAGGTGTAGGTCCTACTGGATCCAGGACAAGTCAGCCACACGGGGAAGAGTTGAGGAAGGTTGCACTTGGAGGCAGAGCCTCCATCTAGATGGAGGGTTAAGGACGGAGAGGCGGTGCCCAGTGAGGCCTCTGAGGTGGGTGGAAGAGACAAGTTAGAAACTGCCCGGAATCTTACCATCCTGGCTCAGTGTTCACTTTTAATTCCTCTTGGGCTCTGTTGTATTACTTCAGCAGGTATGAAACACAATGGAATAATTACTTGAGGAAAAATATGAAAATAGTATATAGTACTATCTTTCAGAAACAATCTCAAGGACTGGATGCAATGACTAAAGTGAGATGTTAGCGCACCAATTTAGAATCTCTCCAAGAAGCAGTAAGAAATGTATACATTACCACAAATGTCTGGACAACATATACAAGGTGATGCCTGATATGATTTTTTCTGTTTTATAAAACAAGAGTCAAAGTTGTTTGAAGACAAAGCTGAAGTGGGGTAAAGTCAAGCAGTGGTGGAGGAGACTTTCAAAATATTTTGGAGTACTTACTGATAGGGATGGGAGACTGATTAAAGGCACCGGGGAAGAAAATCCTTTCCACCCCCAGTTCTATAGGGCAGCGGAACTTCCTCTTGTCTGCCATTCTGAGAATGACTGTAGAGCCAAAAGAAAGTTTAAAGGTTGTGGCTGGAGGATCTCTCAAGTTTGAGCCAGGCCTGGGCAAACCAGAGAGACATTGTCTCAAATAAAAATAAGGACTGGGGATTGCAGGTGAGGGTGAAGGCCCTGGGTCTGACGCCAGTACTGAGGTGGTGGGGTAAAGTTAAGCAGTAGGGTAAGACAGACACAAGAGAAAACTATACAAAGAAATGAGGTTTTTTGCTTTTTTTGCGTGTGTCGGGGATTGAACTCATGGCCTTGCGCTTGCTAGGCAAGTGCTCTAACCACTGAGCTAAATCTCCAGACCCAGAAATGAGGTTTTAAGTACTGATCAGGTTCTTCTCTGTAACAACAGCTACCTTTTACCTACTAAATGTTAATGCTAGGTAGCAAGGATACTTTCCAGTGACCCTACAAACATTTTTGAAATTTCTTTGTAGTCACACTAGCTTTACAGTCAGCCAGGGCACCCACAGGCCGACTCTCCAGGCCATACTGTTGCTGAGGTACTAAGCTGGTAATGTCCACTCTTCCAACCCAGTCCCAAGCTGCACTCAGCAAGGTGCTAGATGTGTAGGAGTAGCTGCCTCAGAATGTACAGACGACTAAACAGAGCATAACTCTGAATTCTGAAGAGCCTGGAGTCTAGAGACTTACGTCAGGATTTGGATTTTAATTCTGACTTGCTGGCCAAATACTTCTGGACAAATGACTTAAACACTCTGTGCTTCTGCTTCCTTATCTATATGGTGAGCATAACAATGGTAGCTACTTTGTTTTGTTTTTAGTGGACATCTCAATAAGTGGAAGAGATTATTGTGATGAGAGGAAAGTTAAGTAGGAAGAGCTCTTGGTCCCTACTTCGAAGAGATCTATCTACTTTCATTTGTCTGGTACACCGAACTTCCTCATGGGATTTTCCTAAAGGAAAACAATAGCTTGCTGTAATAACCACCACCCTTAAGGGGCTGAGGAAGGAGGATCACAAGTTTCAGCCCAGCCTGAGAAATTTAGTGACACCACGTCTCAAAATAAAAACCTCAGTGCAGAGGCCCTCGGTTCAATCCCCAGTACCTGCAAACAAATACCACAAAAATTAACAACAAAATTTAAAAGCCATCATGCTACATTTTACCTGTATCACTGAAATCTATGAATTCTTTTGACAGAAGGTTAGTAAGAAGTTCCATAATGAGAAGCAGGTCTTGGTACTGTTCTTCTTCCGCTGTAACATCTATTCTTTGCCGCCCTAAGTTATTCTTAGAATATACTTGCAACAAAGTAAGGCAGGCTTCATATAAGTTCATAGCTTTGGACTGTAAGAAAACAGGCATGTTATGCTACTTGGTAGAATCTACTGGGGATCAAATATTAAAGAAGCTTAAATTGCTCTGAATTCCAAAAGTAGCTATAATATTTGGTATGATATTAAAAATTACCAATAATGAAAAAATACAAATTAAGAACACTGTTAGGTTTCAAATATTAGCTCTGTTCTAACAAAACTTTAGGACAAGAATCTATATCCATTCAGCATGGATGAGTTTTTTAATTAAGTCTTGTTGAAAGATCTTTTGGAGGAATAAAAATAAATACCATGTGTTGAATCTGAAGTAAGATTTGATCACTTTATTATACCTCCAAAGAGTTTTTCTCCTGAAGGGATCAAACTAGAAAGTGCTTACCTCTCCGAGATAGCATATCTGTTTATGTGCAACTTCAACAAAAACTTCTATAATGAGATTAACAGTCTCTGGGGTATTTTTGTAAACTTCCATCAACCCAATGCAATTGGTAAGGAAGTCCATTAAAAAATTAAAAAGAATGGCCACATTGTCGATCTGGGTAGCCTCGGCAATGCCACACAGGGCCTCTAGCGTGGCAGTGATTTCCTGTTTGACCTCCTCCTGCTGGCACATTTGCTGAAAGTTTTCTTGGTTTATCACTCTTAAGAATCGCTGCTGAAGTGGCTGAAGAACCTATAAAAATACAGCATACAACATGCTTTCCTTGACCAAGACAAAACAGTTCTTATTGCTGGAAGGAAGACAAATACAGAGTATCTCAACCATATGCTACATTCCCCATTTTGAAGGTTATCACAACTTCTAGAAAAAGACACCCAAGCCACAGAACACAACTTTCTTAATCCCATTTGTGGAATTTTGTCACTTCCCTCCATTTCTTTCCAAGTGATTAACAAAAACATGTTTAAAAGATAAAAAACAAAACAAAACAAAAAAAAAAAACACATAAGACCTCAAATAGGGGTCGGAAAATATTTTTTCTAAAAAAGGTGAGACAGTATACATTTTGTGTAGTACAGAGCCATGAACAAGATGTAAATAGCTGAACACAAGCATTTCTCAATAAAACAATGTATAAAAACAGATCATATTTGGTCCATGGGCTACAGTTTGCACACTCTGCTCTTCAGTGTCAAGCTCAGCACAAAACTGTTGCCTGTTTTTAACTCTCCTGATTCCTCTTGGCATAGAACATTCAGTCCTGTTCTGTGTGTAAAAGGCTAAGACCAGTGAGTAGTCAGGCCACGGTGTGGCTCAGGTGTAGAACGCTTGCCTAACATAGAGGAAGCCTTGGTTTTGATCCTCAGCCCCGCCAAAAAAAAAAAAAAAAAAAAAAAAAAAAAAAAAAAAGTGAATACTCATACTCATGAGCATAGTATCCTAATTCTACCTAAAGCTGTCCATACGATAATATAGTTATTTAAGCTAGAAATTCATAGCCTGGTTTCCACTAGTTATGAAATCACAGAAGACTTCCTGATTCTATCATTGTGCCCCTTCTCAGGCATTAAGAGCACCCTAGACACAAGGGCTACAGGAGGGCAAGCTAACATATTCACTTGATCCCTGACTGAAAGCTTCTTATATAATATGTCCATGGGGGTTTTTAAGGGTTCAGTTGTGTCTCCTCAAAAATTCATCTGTGGAAACCCTCAGAATGTGACCTTATTTGAACACAGAGTCATTGGAGATGTAATCAGTTAAGAGTAGGTTATCTGGAACAACCTGCCATACCTTATCTTGCATTTCTTGCCTCCAGAACCATGAGACAATGTCTATTGGTTAAGTTTATAGAAGCCCTGGAAATAAATATAGTAAATAGTGCTTGCATCTACTTGTTCAAAACAGGACTATTTCACTGATTCTTAATGTCATGATTCCCTTTGTTATTGCTGTACTAGGAATCAAACCAAGGGCCTCATACAGTCATGTGCTACACCACTGACTACATCTCTGGTCAGCTAATTTTTAATAATAATTTAATACACCAGCAACAGGCCTTCACCTGAGTAGAGAAAATGTGCCTAAAGTATAGAACACTGGATAACAGTCAATGCTGTCACATAAGCAAGTACAGACAAACCATGAGACAGAGCAGTATTTGTCAAGTAATAACCTTCAGCCTATTCATTCGGTAGAAAAAAATATTAGAAAAACTATGAATGAAATCTTTACGTCCCACAGACTATTTTAGTGTATGTGCTGCCAAAGTGAACACGTCCACAGACTATTTTATAGCAACATACAGAGCACCTACGGGGCTGCACAGGAGGGCACAATCAAAACAAAGGGAACCATTACCTCTGTCCAATACTGCTGTTTGGTTTCTGTGTCCATATGTGCAAAGCCTCCTAAGACTAGAGCCTTCATCAGCGTCCTCTGCACCGGACTAGACAGGAAATTAAGAGGTGGGCTTCGGCTTGCAAACTGCTTGGCTAGGTTCCACCAATTTTCACATTGAATTACTAAGTTTGCCCTACAGGAGATATAACAAAATGTAAGACGTACTGCTTTTACTGTATATAAATATACTCAGAAAAACAAAAACTGAAGATAACTGATTTTTTTTTTTTTTTGAGGCAGGGTCTTGCTATGTTGCCTAGGCTGGCCTCAAATTCGTGAGTGCATGTGATCCTCCCATATCAAGCCCTGGATAGACGGGATTGTAGGCTCAAGCTGTCACACCTGACTGGATTGAATTAGCTTTTAAAACATAGAACAATAAGCATAGTGTACACTTTGCAGTCACACAGGCCTACATTCAGACTTCATCAGTCATTGGACAATGTAAAATGAATGTCTCTTATTTAATGTCTCTTAGTCATCAGTTTTCCAGTCTGCAAAAAGGGCATAACAATAGTTGTAACAGCCCTAAGTCTCATGCCTGATACAATGATGAAATGAGGTGCTATTTATGAAATGCTTAGTAAATGTTCAATAAATTATAAGAATTCAATCAATGGTAGTCAATAGCAATAGTAAGGATATATTTCTACATAGCAAGAAAAGTGAAAACATTTCCACAATTTGCTGTGGAAAGCCTTAAACATTTTATTTTGTAACAATTTTAAGTATCAGTTGTTCTTGTCTTTAAAATGAGGATAATGCTAATAAGACAATTTAAAGAAACCAAACAACAATATTCTACATGAGTGTTTTTACCATAGATTATTAAATAAGACTTATGTGTTACTCCTAAGGTTCCTCAGCGCCAAATCCTTAAACAATTGATGTAATCCTCACTTATAAAATGAGAAAGCTCCATTTGCATTTATAACCACTTTAAAACTGTTTCAAACAATAGTTCTAATAACATGTTACTCCAAAAAATGTGGGATAAATCTGGACTCAAATTGTGTAATCATTTGCCAGGGGAAAAGCCGACACTAAAAAGCAAACTGAATTTTCACCCCCCGCAATCGCTCCAACAGTGGACTTACCTTTCTCTTCTCTCCACCAGAGTGACCAGGAGCTGCACGGTATCACTTGCGAGGTCCTGCTCACTACTCCAGACTGAGAGGTTACTGATGACCTTTTGTAAGAGGTAGCCGATAATCCACTGAGACCCTTCCGTATCTGCACCAAAGGCCGTACTGAATGGCAGACTTATCTTAACAGTAAAACAAATTGCATAAGGTTGGAACGAAAAACCAGCTGAGAAAATAATCTACAGAAAAATCTGTGACACTGGCATCTCAATCTGAAGTAGTTCCTACTTGTAGAAATGATTAACTTCTGTAAGTCCAAACTGGCTTTGGTCCATGCTTTCTGACCTGACTTTTCTGTCAACTTTTTTCTCATATTGTTAACACCATAATAGTCTTATTTGGATATTTAAACCAAATACAAACAACATATATTAATCTATTACCAAACAGCAATTTGTATCTTAGATACTGGTTAAAACAAAGAAAATCTAAAAATGTACTCTAAGAAAAATTATAAAACAGCACTTCAGTCTTCAGTTTTCTTTAATGCAGATAAAACAGCTCCATTTTGAAGAAAAATATCATCAGGAAAAATGTTCCCACTTCTATAAATGCCAACATCATAAATTCCAAAAAAAATTTAACAGTTTTACATTCTGACCTGATCATATAGCTTTTCATCCACAAGGAGGTAAGTCTTGGCCCAGCGTTTTAGAAACCAAACAATATCTTTGCCCATTTGAGGGCTTAGTAGATGAGTAAGATCTGCTCTTATTGCTCGAGATTCAACTTCTGAAACTCTTAGAATGGCAGACAACAGCCTGTAGGTATAAAACAGAAGTCATTTATTGATTGCCTACTTGTGTGTGTATGTGTGTGTGTGTGTGTGTGTGTGTGTATATTTTTTTTCTTTCCTTAGAAGTCCTTTTCTGTTTCTCAATCCCCTGGATTAAGGCCAGGTTATCCCTGAAAATTCCATCAACAGGCTTGTAGATAAATGAGTCACATTATTTCTGGTCTTTCACAAAGTAGAAGACAAAACAAAGGAAGAGAGAGAGTCAGCACTAGACAGATCCTTCCGTTGATGTTGTAACTGCATGTATAAATTTCAGTATTACTATCTAAGGAGAATTTTCATATTGAAAATGGAGAAATACATAATATTAAACACTCAGAGTACATGCCAAATTCTTTCAGCATTCCATCATTATTTAAACTCCCTTGGAAGGCGCAGTTTGTGGTTTTGTATCATAAAACATGAGATCTGTTATAATGTATGATCTGGGAACTGACTCATTTAGAATGTTTTGAGAATTGAGTCTTGTCTCCAAATCCGATAGCCCCACTTAATTCCTAATAAGCGTGATTCCTAGTGGAATCTTGCTGGAAAGATTACCTCCCAAAATGCCCATACTGGCCTTTCCTACACTACATAATTCATATGGCCATGTGGTATCAATAACACAGCATGATGTGGACAAGTAAAAATGTCTCTGTTCTAGTAGTGGGGAAGCACATAATCTTGAGTTAGAGGATATAAAGAAAGAACCCATTATAACACCATTTAGCATATATCTCAGGGCCAAGACTAAAGATTCTAAAGGGAAATGGCCTCTGTTTCTTGCCTTGCCATCTCAGGAAGACTGAAGTCTCCTTGTCAGGAAATGAGAAGGATGCGTTTCAGTTCTTTATCCAGTTCTGATGGCTCTCAAGTGATCTGTGGTGCTGACCACTCTGTCCTGAAAAGGCACCCTTCCATGGCTTCCCTGGCACCCCAACTTGTCTGCTTATTCTTTTCTGTTCATTATGGCACCCTTCTATTCTGACCTCCTTTAAGACAGGAGTCTTTTAGTTCTTACAACACCAGTACTCAAATTTTCAAAATTTATTTTAGGAAATATGTGAAGAAAAACCCCCAATGATCTCACATCTTATTTAAGTGAAAATACCGGATGTTTCCCACAAAATAATATTTAGATTTCATTTCCAGCCTCACAGAATTGGAGTAAAATGGTTAAATTAATACACTGCTATTCAGTTATCATAGCATTGACAGCCACTATCATCCATTCAAAAATGTAAACAAATATTTCTTTATTTCAATTTCATTTCTCCATTTTGTGGGGGGGTTTGAGACAGAGTCTCACTATGTAGTGCAGCCTGGCCTTAAACTCACTATGTGGCCCAAGCTGACTTTGAACTTGCAGCTATCTGCTTACCTCAGCCTTCCGAATGCCTGGGATTATAGGCATGTATCACCATGCCCGGCCCCATGTATTTCTTAATAAATTTATACATTGGAATATTTTACTAATCACACTATATTCTATGATACAAATGTCTATATATTAAAAGATAATGTTTTAAGAATTTCACCTGACCATTAGATAATAAATATTTAAAAATGTCTTCTGGATTGAAAAA
The DNA here is from genome assembly GCA_004026905.1 of Hystrix cristata. NCBI lineage: Eukaryota > Metazoa > Chordata > Mammalia > Rodentia > Hystricidae > Hystrix > Hystrix cristata. The sequence goes on along the minus strand of PVJO010001959.1, from coordinate 126,115 downwards.
AATCATTGTAATATTAAAAGGATGGAGTTGAAATAAACAATACAAATTTATGAAACAGATAAAATTTTGTGTGTCTTGAGGCTAACATAGCAGGTTGTTTTTCCCAATTATTTCATATCTGTGAATAAATATTATTTTATTGCCAAAGTGAGCCAAAGTTGAACATAAATTCCTATTCTTCATTTCAATGGCTATAAACACAGAAAAACTTGTTCACATAAATAGAAGACATTCTTACAACAGCAAGGTCACACAAATGCCTGAATTTCATCTAAGTCATATGGCAAAAATCACAGAGACCTAGCATCAAACATTAAATAACCCCCGAGTAGATAGTGGATTGGGCCCTGCACAGTGCTGTCTGATGCAAAGGACTGGCTCTCCATCAGTCAGCACCATGCCACAAGGGGCTGCTTTCGTCCCTGCACTCTGTGGGCCCTCACATACCCGCCAGTCCACACGGCAAGGTGCAGAATGAGTGAGCACTTCAGCCTTCTTTCTGTCAAATGGAAGAAAAGATGAAGGAAAGAACTGCCTGGGTGTGACCAGGCAGTCACCAGGCAGCCCCGCCCCGGGGTCCCTCCTGCCACGTGTCTTGTCCTTTCCACCATGGTCAGCAATCAGCAAAGGTCTGGAGAGAGCTCCCTCAGAAACACCTCTCAAACCCAAGGGCCTCTTTTCATCTTCACGCCAAGACTACGAACGAAATGTTTCCCAACTTGCATTTGAATCTATCTTCCAGAGACGAATACCTCTAAAACAACTACTTCAGTTCATTTTCCTCCTGTAAACCCTTCCCCGTTTTCACTCCTACCTCATAAGCCCCACTCACAACGCGCCCAACCCCATCTCCCCTACAGTGACCACACAGTCACACCACGCTTGAGTTCTCTTCCTCCTTCTGCTGCACTCACTGCTTCCCTCTCCTCCTTCAAGTAGAAGTTTAATGCCATCTCTTCCAAGAAGCCTTCTCTGGCCCTCCTCTACCAGGAGATGAGTCCAGTATACCTCTATACCACTCTTTTATCCTCAGATACTAGCACAAAGGGGAGGTGAAGAAAAAAACTGAATGATATTCTAAGGATTAATAGCCCAATCCTACATAACTTCCTAAACATGATATATAAAAACACTTTATAATCCCAGACAGCACTCAGTTTCCCAAATCAATCCCAGATTACAGGTGCATGTCATAAACCAAAAGATGCCACAACAAACCAAACAGCGCTTTCTTTAACTTCTCACAACCGTTGCTGCTGTCACTCTGGCCTAGATACCATCTTTCTCCTAGATTACTGCAACTAGCCCCACATCCGCTCTCTCCACTTCCATCATTTCCACCCTATGAGAGTACTGCTCAAAACTCTGTAAGAGTACTCCATGGCGCAAAAGCCAAAGTTGTTACAAGACCTGAAGATCCTACCTTGGTTGCTATTTCCCCAACTCCACTTCTTACAAAATCCTATCTCACTCTGCTTGGCCCCAATGGCACTTGCACTGTTCCTCGCACATGCCAGGCATGCCCAGGCCCTTTGCATTAGCTGCTGCTCTGCCTGGAATGCTCTTCCCCCATGAAAACCATCAAGTTTCCCTCACCAACTTCAACTCCATGCTTTATACCAGTCACCTCCTGAATAAAGACCACATGGATCATACTATTTAAAACCACAATAATTCCTGAAGTCTGTGCTGATTCCACCACCTCTCTTGGCCATTGTGTGTGTGTGTGTGTGTGTGAGAGAGGGAGAGAGAGAGAGAGAGAGAGAGAGAGGGAGACAGAGAGAGACAGGGTCTCACCATGCAGTTCAGGCTGGTCTTGAGCTCACTAGCTAGTCCAGGCTGATCTCGAACTCTGGACAATCCTCCTGCCTCAGCCTCCTGAGTTCTGCAATTACAGGCATGTGCCAGCATGCCCGACCCTCTCTTGGCTTTTTACCCACAGCAGTTACTGCCTTTTAGCATACCACATGACTAACTTGCTGGTTTAACTCTTCCCTTATGAGAGCTCATTTTGCTTGCTCTGTTCAATGGCACATCCCAAGCACCCTCCAATGCCCAGCACACAGGAAGTATGCAATAATTCCTTGTTAAATGACAGTTGCTTCAAGGAATGTAAACTACTTTCTTAGGCAAATAAAGAACATTTCTCCAAAATGCTAGTCAATTTCATATTATTCTTTGAATTTTGAAAAACGGCAAATTTCTTTTTTGGTCCCAACCCTTCATAGCCTGTACTATGAGATGTAGAAATGTTTTCCTCCCACATTTGACATCTAGGACTGGAAGAAATTGAAAGAGCACTTAAGATACAAGGAAATCCTTCCTAATGGTACTAGACAGGCAAGAAATATGACAATATAAAATATGACAGCACCCTGAAATGAACTGTCTTTGAAATTAACATTCGCCACAAAAAAATGCAAAGCAAAAGCACCGATTTCCACAGACCTTAAATCAAATGACTACAGGAACCCCAAGAGAAAGATTTAAAACTTTCTCAATGCGGTATCAATATTTTATTTCAAACAAAAGAATATAAGTACCAGTGAAGAAAATAAATTCCCAAATATTTCATAGGTGTCAGTTTATTGTTTCAACTTATAAAAAATCGTATTTTCTGTTGCACGGGTTTAAGTGATGTTGATATATTTTTGCATTAAAAAAAAGAATGAAGGGGTAGCATGTTGTTTGAGTTACTCATCTTGCAACTGACAAACACCAATGTTATCACTAGCGCCTACAACCTAAATTTCAATCAAAGCTAAAGATACTGAAATTTAAAATGTTGTGTTCAAATCTACTTCTAGAAGCAGATTTAGTCCTGATTTGCCCGTCTTAACTGCACAATTAAGAACTAATGAAAATTCTGCCGTTGCTATTAATGAATACTCTGATCTGAGGCACTCTGCTGTTTTACTGCTCCTGACAGGGCTCTCGAGTTTCACATATTCAGGATAAATAGTTTCATTTTATAAGATAAGAATTATGGTTTCCTTAGGAAAGCCATTGAAACAGTTTTAGCTTTCATGAACAATAAATATTTGTTAATGTTCATCTGGTTTCTAAGAAGCTCAAATTCTTTTTTTTTTTTGCTTAAGGGTGTCTGTACTGCTTTCTAATGAACACGTACCATATTTACAGCAGGTCAGACTGAATTTCCCTTTGGAATCTCATATTCAGCATAACTTTACACTTGTTTTCCTCAGTACTGGATAATCTATCAATCCCCACTCATGGTGCTGCCCAAACATACTGAGTACTGAGAACTTAACATATTGTGTATTTCAAGGCTTCTGAGTTTCCTTTCCTTCATGTGTCTGATGTACAGCGTGCCTATCCATCCAGCCATCTACCCATCAACTCAGAATTTATAAAACAGTATAAATTACAAGAGCACAGCTATAGAGTTCATATTACCTAATCACAGAATCTGTTCTGTTGTACCCTGGGATGGAAGAAGCTTTTTCTCCTGGAGATCCCAAAATTTGAAGTGTTGTATTAATGTCAACTTCAGATGAATGCTTAATGGAATATTCCATTATTTCTGGAGGTATTAGCGGAGTCTCTCCCTGAGTATCATCAGCTAAGAGGTAGCCTTCAGTTTAAAAAAAATTAAAAACGAACACTTAACAAATCTATATTTACCAAATTGCACTATAAATGTTTTCAATTTTATTTGTTTTATATACATCACATAAATTGATGTAAAGGTAAATTATAAATGTTAATCTGTTCATTTCAATGAGAAAAAACTTTCAATTTCTTAGATAATTAACCTCAAAATTAAGCAAAGGACAAGTGGTTTATTCAATTTTATAATTAATACTGATATGTTGGCTTTTTAATCTACTTTTTAATAATTTTCACTACTATACTTTCGAAAGTGAATGGGAATTCTATTATCTTCGTAAGAATTCAATATTGAAAAATGCCTTTCCAAAAGTCAAGACTTTTTATGATTATTTAAAATACAAAACACTAACAGTGTGGTTGTTAAGGAAGAAGACCCACAAAGTCAGACTGCCTAGATTTGCACTCTGGCTCTAAACATAGCAGTGTGACCACAGGCTAGTTTCTTTTACTTTCAGCTTCTTCTGTTGCATGGGACAATGATGATGGTAGTAGTAACAATACCTAATAGTACTAATTCAGCGAGCTGCAAGGAGACCCACATAAAACATCTGGCATACAACAGGCAATGAATATATGTGAGCCAGTATTTTTAAAAAATGTATTCAGAGCTCTGTGATAGAAAACAGCTATGTTCAAATTTCATCCAATACTGTGTATGAACTACTGTTTTTATTATATTAAGCTTCTAAATTTTAGGGTTCAAACTGTTTTGTTGGCAACCTTTTTAAAGAAACATGTAACCAACCTGTAACTAAAATTAGCCAGTGAATATCTTCATAGAGATCATCAAGCATTTTGTTGTCAATGGTGTTTGAACCAGGTGAAGCAAGTAATTGTTGCTGATGTCGCTGTAACTGACCATGGAGTCTTGTTACTCTTTCTTCTAATAAACTAAAAGAAAAAAACAAAACAACAAAAAAAAACACAATAGCAAGTTCAACATATAAAGACTTAGAACAATTTATAATTTCTATATACTAGACAACATAAATCAAGATGTTAGCATAAAAACACATATACAAAACATTATAGTGCACAATTATTCTCATAGCACCACAGAGAACTGTGATTTATTGTTTATGACACAGAATTAAAACAATGCTTTACAAACAATCAAAGTTTACAACAGGCATTTGAAAACTGGTTATTCCAAGTTTTATTGATATGGGTCAAATCGTTTCTCATACCATGTTTTCCATAATCTCTCTGCCATCTATGCTGTAGTGCCTGGGCTCCAAATGTATAAGCCAAAGAATGCAATCATGAGTATGTTTCTGTCCGTTTGATCCAGTGTGCTGGGATACGGGGCAGGGGCGTTTAAAGTCTTTAAACACTTTAAGTGCTCTCCAGGGAATTGTGAATAGAGAATATTTGCTCCATGGGATTTCTTTGGACTGTGTGTACCTTGTCAGAAGAGGTATACAGTGTTCTGCAGCAATTCTTCCTAGCATTCCTACACTGGCTAGTTGATCAGAAAACTGGTCTCGGTCATCTTCTTGAAGTTCGCTTATTTCTTCTTCCTCACGAGAGGCTACACCATTGGCAGTCTATTACAGGTGAAAGAAAGAAACAATGAGGGACTGCGTGTACTACCTTCTTCAGTAAGACATGAATTTCTGTGGCCCTGTAAAATCGCTTCAATACCACAAATGGAAAAGAGGGCTGTGCAGGGTTCATTTTCAAGCTAACTTGCTATCAGTGCTAGTGGGTATCAAAAACAACACAAAAGAAAAAGAAGTTCAGGTTTCACTCCCTATTGCACATGGTAAACACAGATAATCACACACTCACAACTGAGAATTTCACATGGCACTAAATGATCTGGTATCTTTAAGATTCCTGGTGTTTTGGATATAGGAAGTCATTCATCAGCACTGGACAACTAGCAAGACAGAGGTGGGCACTGAAAACTGAAAAGGAGGTGACTATGAACATCCCATTTAACAAGAACTCATTTAGAAAACAAGGGTCACTTTTCCTCTCAGCAAATCTTTTGAGGGAGCATATTCTAAATTTCTAGTATCAATAATATCTAATACAATGAAATATAGCCTCTGGTGGCTTCATTACCATTTGGCTTAAAACTTACCAAATTCCTTGTGCCATCTGGAGCAGCTAGGTGGCACTGGATATAGGAATTGAAAACTTGAACCGCATGTTGAGTAAAAAAGCCTTTATGGAAATGTTTATCATCTTGGACCAAAGTTAGCCAGGACTCCAGCAATTTATCATATGCTTCCATGTATACCATGTCATCTTTATCAAGCTAGAAGAAAAGAAAAGGAAAGAATTCATAAAACAAAGATTCCATTCCTAAGTTCACTCCTTAGAAAAACTCTCAAAAGGGCTGAGCACCTGCCTAACATGTGTGAGGACTTGGGTTCAATCTCCAGCAACAGGGGCAGGGGCAGGGGTTGTTTCTAAAATAGATACTGGAAACATGTAGAAGAATGTTTATAGCAACACTGATGGCAAAAGAGGGAAGCTCAGAAGTTCATTTACCAGAGAACAGAAAAACAAACGACAATATACTCTGACATACAGGGATACATACGTATATGATTAAAAATTCTAAAGCAAGGGAATGATAAACCTCAGAACTGCGGCAGAAAGTAGGACAAGGTAGTAGCTAGGGGACTGATACAAACAACACTATCATATCAGCTAGGTACTGGTAATGCTGCTGAGTTGGATTGTGTGTGGGCAATCCACACACTGCTATTTTACTGTTTTAGAACTGTATATATAACATATATTTATAATATATGACATCGTAAAATCATCTACAGTAGTTTTGAGGGTAAAAGACAGGATATATATATAAAATGATCAAAAATTGCTAAAATGTCCAAGCACTGTGCTCAATTTATTATTAGTTGCAAAAGGTGGTTTTATTCATTAAACAGAAAATTTATTAAATGCTAAGACCTAAGTACTGGAATATAGAGATGAGTAAAATACTTTCTTCCCACACAAACATCCGTGCCTGTTTATACACTGTACTTAACAAAGCACATGCTTCACAGGCATCGTTTGTTAGGTCTTAACAGTTTATCCTGCCAAAACAAACAGACGGGCAACGTATCTTAACAGGAACTTAGGAACAGCATCCTCCGATCTACAGTTTCAAAAGGGAAAAAAAAAAAAAAGTAGGACATTTTATAAGACCTATCTTCACTGAATTTTAGGATCTAAGTCATTTATGTTCTCACAGCTCATTCACATATAGAAAAGTGTAAATAAAATGTAGAAGTCTGTTTTTAAAAAGTAAAAGTCTTATACGCCTTTCTGTTGTTGAAAGAACTCTCAAAAATCTTTCCTATAGAGCCCTGATACTAGACAAAGCAGATCACAGGCAGAGTCTAAGCACTCCTACTCACTGAGTAGGGATTTACATAAAAACTATAGATTTCTTTAAAAAAGAAATCTTTCTGGTTCGCTCTGGATACCAATCAAAGTGTGAGAAATATGGTTGATGACAATTGGCAAAAGATCTTCTAATCACAGAGAACTGAAACCTAACCTAGTGCTTTTTCGTAATACCTTGGCCCTGCTCCACGGCCACCCTGCCAAAACCCGGCAGCCGAGCCAGCAGCACGTGCACAGAATGACTAAGGAGACCGAGCTAGAGGCTATGTGCTCACAGCCTGGGTATGGTCAGGCCTGCTGCCAGTGAGGCTTTGGAGAGGGGCTTAGAGCTTATGAGACTACTTGACCCCACTTTACTCCATTTGGAAATGGAGGGTGGAGAAGGTAAGATATATCAGCACTTCTCTTTCAGAGTCTGTAATTAACTTGAAAGTGCAGAGAAGTGAATTTGCATGCAGTCCATCAGACAGAGGAAAAAAATCTGCCTGATTGCTTTGGTAATTATGTTGAACATATAATTACAAAATACAGTAGTGGTTAAATTTTTTTGTAAAAATGCTGTCAAATGAACCTTTGGAAAGAAAATCTCCCACATTATGAATCTGCCCCCTTTTTGGTATTGAACTGAATTTCTGAGATTAATGGTACTGTATGCTTCCAACTATATGAAATTCTGGAAGAGGCAAATTATAGAGATAGTAAAAAGATCCACTATTCTAAGAGCTGGGGGAAGGACGAAGAGGTGGAACACAGAGGTTTTTAAGGGTAGTAAAAATATTCTGAATATATTATAATAGTGGACACATATCCAAACCAACAGAATTTATACCACGAATGAACTGTAATGAAAATGATGGTCTTTGGGCATGGTGATTTGTCATTAGGTTCACCAGTTGTATCAATTCTACTACTCCACTGTGGGATACTGACTGGGGGAGGTGCATGGGGAAGAGGCTGTGCATGCTGCAGAGGGAACAGGAATTCTGTGCTTTCACCCAATTTCTTGCTGTGAACCTAAAATTGAACTAAAATTTAAGGTATTTATATTTACATCTGTCTATATAAATGTAATATCTAGATATTTTTAAAAATACAAAATAAATCTCATACTAGTAGTTATAAATTTAATTATTATACTGCAAACGACTCTAAATCCACACCTAATAATGATGGTACTACACTTACTAGTAGATATTTGTTCATAAGCCATTTCACTACAACGCAGTTTTTTCCCATGAACAGTGAACAACAGCAACTTCGTTTTTTCCCATGAAATTAGAAAGCTCCTTTTGTTGATCATCAGAATTCTTTGCTTTTCCTTTTATTTTTTATTTTTTCAAATGAGACTGAGGATCAAATCCAGGGCCTCGTGCATGGTAGGCAAGTGCTCTCCCACTGAACTACATTGCTAGCCCCAAATTATTTTCATATGTAAACATAAAAGGGTTAGGAAAAGTATGATCTCATAGAAATAAATATAGTGAGAAGTGTGGAATAACTGTTTCTAAAGAATAACTTTTAACAAGTCCCTTAACTTTATATAGAACTATAGATTCTGTACTTCCAGCCTAAGGCTGCTGCTATGATATTCTTTGTAAGAATTTCCATGTGAAAACAAATTCAATTGTGAGAGAATGCAGAGGCTGGGATAACATGCCAAGAACACTGGGTGGGAAGTTCACTAGCAGCATCCACTTGCAGACATGAAAGGAGTTATGCAACCAAAACCCGCTTACAATAACAGGAGAAGGGAACAAACAAAACCAAAACCAAAACAAAAAACCCAAGTAAATGAGGCTGGAGGGCTCTATCAATGTACTTTTTCTTAATCTGGGTGGTTGATACAGAGTTGTTCATTCTATCGTTATTTATACTGTAAGAATGAGATATTTCACAGTAATTTAAAATTTATATGCCCAAGCTCAATGACCTATCACAAACAATATTTGCATTGCACAGTGTAAATTATTAATAAGGACAGATGAAAGAGCAAAAGTTTACTTATGCTGTTATTCATCTGCTGTTAATATTCAGATACATTCCTATTATAGTATCATTTAAGGTATACATAGCAATCATACATAAAAGATGACAGAAAAGTGATAAATAAAACTTTATGAACTCCATTTCAGAAAGAATTCAGCTGGGCACAATGGTACATGACCGTAATCTCAGCACTCGGGAGGCTGAGGTAGAAGGATCACAAGTTGGAATCTTACTTAGACAATTTACCAAGACTCTATCTCAAAATAAAAAAATTTAAAAAATAAAAAGGGCTGGGTATGTGGCTCAGTGTGAAGGCTCTGAGTTCAATCCCCAGTACTGGAGTGGTGGTGGTGTGGGGGTTAGAATTTAGAAGTCTTTGAATGTTAAATATAAAATAATTAAACTTCACATATATGTCCTCCCCTAGCTAGCTCTTAAAGCACAGAATTAACTTCCGATACCTATGCAATTGAGAGTATTCCTGGCTTCTGAAATGCCCCCAAGAGAAATTGATTTAGTAGACAAGTATTGCAACTGTTAGAAGAATCCTACCGACAGATCACTTAAGGCAGGGGTGGAATAGAGATGAGGCTCACTTCTAGGGTGTTTGCCCAGCACTCGTGAGGCACTGGGTTCAGCTCCCAGGGAGGAAAAAACAAACCCCAACACAAATAACTGCCACCATAAAAAAAACACCAAGATTCCAAGTTGTAACTTGTACAGCTTTTAAATGTTGTACTCTGGATTAACATACTTTTATATACATTTGCAAAAGGAAGAATTTCCAAATTCTTAACACAAAGGAAAGCATACATTTTAAAGACCATGCCTGGCACATAGTAGGTATTCAATGCATATCTACAGAACGGAATTAATCCAGTATTCCTAGTGGACTGGCTTCTCACAGATTCCTCTGGCTTATATGGTTTACAGTACCTTTTTTCTACTTCACATTAGCATTCATTTTTGAACACTAGGCCCACTGGATCTGTTTATGTCTCTAATGCTAGCACTGTAAACAATATAGATGTGATATAAAACAAATATGACAGCAAATAAGCTTTACTCGATCCCCTATATTCTATCTAAAGTGTAAGAATGCTGTAAATTTAAACATTGGTTCTATGCTAGAATTTAAATAATCAGAATTGATTTGTATCCAAGTCAGAAAACACTGAGTGAGTCAGGCGTTATGGCACACACCTATAATCCCAGCACTTGGGAGGTTGAGGAGAGAGGAGTGCCATGAGTTTGAAGGCCAGCCTAGACTACATAGTGAGTTCAAGGCCATCCTGGACTACATAGCGAGACCCTGTCTCAAAAAAAAAAAATAAAAAAAGACAAACTAAAACATTGCATAAATGATGTAAACAGAATTAAATAAAACACTGAAATAATTCTAAAAACACTTCTTTTAATAGGAACGAATATTTAAGATATAACAGTAGTCAATTTTCTTCCATGTTTCTTTACTTCTAACAAGTAGTTCTTTTTTTTTTTTCTTTTTTTTTTTTTGGTGGTGCCAGGGATTGAACTCAGGGCCTTGTGCTTGCAAGGCAAGCACTCTAATCACTGAGCTAAATCCCCAGCCCCAAGTTATTGTTATTAAAAAGAAAGATATTGTACTTTCATTGTGCAATGTTTTTAAAACTACATCATCTGCATTTTTTCTATGCTACTTGGGCCAGGGAAGTGCATGCTCAGGACAGGTAAGTAGGGCTGCGTAGTGTCTTGCTCTCTGCAGTTTCACCAAGGTATTCTTTCCTAGCTACCAGAACCACAGGAGAGGAGGCTGACAGGGATTCCCAAATGACCCATCCTTGTGAGAGAAAAGGAGCAAATCATACCACAGCTACACTACTGTCACCACTCTGTAGACAGCCATTATTGTCTTTTCCTGTTACCACTAACACACCCCAAAACTTCTGCTGCCACTTCTCCATCTGTAATTTGGCTCCAATATCTTCCTTTTCACCACAGTTCCTCTCCAGAAAGTAATCACTAATAAACAAGAGAAACTAGATTCTGAATCATGAATGCTAATATTTAAATGCATTCACCTGACAAATTACAAAATTATTTTAGAGCACTCCACTCTCTAATGAACTTCCTAACAACTTTATTGAGTACCTTTGTTTACCACCTGGTCCCGCTGATCTTGAGATTAGGCTGCAAACAGACAAAATTAAATGTAAAGTTCTTCCTTTATAAAGTATATGTACTCATGTGTGCATGCATACACATGAAAATACACACACAAAACACATCACTGTTGTGACAGCTACTCTCTCTGTGTATCTCAATGTGCCGTACAGCCTCTCTGACCCTACTTGTGGGCTGAACGCAAAATTTGCTACTGACCAAAAAACTCACAAAACAAACTAGAGAGGTCAAGTCATATTTTCCTCAAAATTCACTACACTGGTTCAAATACATGCATAAGTATTAAAATATTTTACAAGAGTTGATATACTAACATGAACAGTAACTATTGAGGTTTTAATGTTTAAGACAATAGTGTTGCAACTCTACATTCTCACTTTTCCAGTCGAACAACAGATAGAAATTCAAATTTGGGAGTGTAATGAAAAATTCTTAGCCTCAAGAAATACCAAAAAAGGGGCTGGGGATTTAGCTCAGTGACTAGAGTACTTGTCTTGCAGGCACAAACAAGGCCCTGAGTTCAATCCCCAGCACAAAAAAACCCAGAACAAAACAAACAAATAAAAAAACAAAACACCAAAATGTTAACAGCTACAGAACTTGGCTGAAAACGGGGCTGCTCTCTTGCCTCATCCAAGGGTAGTCATAAATAAGTCTCTGCACACAAAGGCAAAAGTTACTAAGCAAGGGCATCATATGTCAAATCACACATACTAGTGTATCAAGAATTCTTCTTCCTGTAAAGATGCCCCTCCACGATATAGCAATGTAATCACCATCAAAGACCTGAATTGCTCAGAGAGAGAATCCATTACATTCTCCTAAACAAATATAGTTCTCAAAAAAGTCTATCATAACAAAAGTCTATATGCAGAATCTATATTCTTACTGGGAAAAGAAACTCCTCCAATATTAAAGATAAGCATTTTCTTAAATTAAAATTATAAAATTTGAAATTATAAAAAGATCACTGGTTTGCACAGAACACCACCAACCGACAACCAGTCCCAGGTGGTAAGACAGTATACACAATACAGGCTGTTAGTCAATGCTATTATAAAGGTTCATTAGAAAAATTATTATTCTAAGTTTTATTATGCATACTACAGAAACAATTTCATACAGTTAATGCCATAAAACAGAAGAAATTATTATCCTGACTTTACCAATGAAGAAGCACACTTTAAAAAAGTGAAGCAGCTTGCCCAAGCTCCTGCACTTTAGATTACTCAGTCTATGCCTACACTGTCATGGTTCATGATCTTTCCACACCATGCTGAGCCCTAGCTGCTTTTTATATGCCGTAATTTTTCAAGATCCAATATAGTTTGGCTAGATTTGTTCATGAACTTCTGCTATTAGTTGCATAGCACCTGGTACACATAAAAAATAAAACACTGAGGCTAAAATATTTAGGAGGATTTCTTTAGTCTTCATGCAGTTCACAAGGCAGAGTGAACTGTCAGCCTTCAGTGCCACCAAACCTCCCTAATGTCACTTCCACAACTAATGCAAAGCTTTAGACAACTTGTTTCCCTCTCCCCTTTATAAGTGGCCAACTGTTTTTGAAAAGAACAATTTTCTTAAACCTATTAGGTACATCATAAGTAGGGCACGCTTTCTTGTGAAATAAGTACAAGATACAGCTGCTTCTCTGAAAACACATCTAACTTTCTAATATTCTAAGACTTCTTAAACACTATCAGCCTCCTGGTCAAAATGAGTAGACTGAAGTTCAAATATAAAATTTGTAAACCAAGACTGTCATATATCCTATATCTTCCAGCAATTCTTTTTTAACATGTTAGGAACATGCTTAACCACAACAGAAACAAAAGGGTAGCTGTACTTCTAAATATGTAATCAATATGCCAAAATCTTTAATCTACCTGGCTTAGAAGAGAAAAATAAACCAAACAGGAAAGGGAAAGTACAATGGGAACATGTGAAATGAAACCTGACTGGTTCAGATCTGTGATTATTTGCAAGGAATCTGAGTAAAGCTTAAATACTTAATTTTCCATGCACTTTCATATTTAGAACATAAATCACCTCTCTGAGAAATTTAAATCCCGCATATGATGCTTTTGAACTTGTATTCCTCTACTACATACACTTTTCCATCACATAAATCCTTGCCTGACACGGTTCCTTTCCTCTAATCAAATCACTAAAGTGCTCAATTACATAAAGGCAATCGCTTTGAGTTCTTTACTCTTGGAACACCTTTGAGGGAAGAGGAAAAACATACCAGCTGCCAGATCCCCACCAAAACAACTCAGGACTTAACACAAAATTCTAACAGATATCTGTAAGTACTGTTTTTACTCTTAACAATCTTTTAAAAAGATCCACATTTTGGTTCATGAAGAGAAAAATTAGTTTCAACAATTACTTTGCAGAAAAAATTATTTTCCATGATTAATATATTTACAGTAACTATTACACAAGCAGCTGCGTTGCAAAGGGGTTTTAGTATGCTTTCTAAATTTAAATATAAAATACAGAAAATACACATCTGAAAATCTGTACCAAAAAACACATTTACTGTTAACAGTCTTTCAAGGTATGTGAGATTCTACCAGAATGTGACTCTATTAAACCCTGCTACTAAAAAAGTTAAAGTTTTATCTAAGCAAAACAAATATGGCTATAATGATTTGAACTATATTTATTTGAACCAAATAAATAAAAAGTTTTAAATCTCAAAATAAATATATATAAAAATACACATAACTACATCATATGAGGAAGTTAGCACCCTGTGAATTTCTTAAACACTGAAGGTGCTTTCAACATAATTTTAATAGGAGCATTTCATTCCAATTATCTCAAACCTAAAATCTTAAGACCAATAAATACCATCTACTAAACATTTGAATCTACAAACTTTTAACTGTCATGTTTCCAAACATGGTGCCAACTAATTCACACATATAAACAAAATAATGATTTTAACAAGAGCTATCAGTATGCACTTAAAATAATGTCATGACAATGTTCCAACACAGCACAAATTTCCTTATGAAAAACTGACATAATTTATTTCAGAATAGTCACTCACCACTTCTTCCAGTGCAGCACTTCGCCCAAAAGAGCAAGTGAGGTGTGTGAGGCAGTTAACAAAGGAGGAGAAAAGTTCACTGGGGATGGCAGTTAAAACGTTTCGAGGGAACACAGTTATCAGGTTGCTGATAATGCTGGATATTCCCACAGCTTCAGAATCTTCGATTTCAATTCTACAAATCAAGTAATGAGGATTATTAAGGAAGTTACAACTCATCTCCAAACAAGCAAATATTAGAACCTCTTCATTTTTAAAGGTATGTTCTCTGCATATTAATTTCAAATTAGCCATACTACTTTACTTCAAAATATAGAATGAGGGGAGAAATTACTCATTTTCTTTTCCTCCTCTGTTAAATACAAGGAAAAAGCATAAAGTTCCTCTTTCAGTTTTAAAGGGCAAGTATACCTACCCATTGATAGTATTCAGTAATCCCTCAATGAAGTGTGCTAGATAATCAACTTGTGATCCTTCATCGGGGAAGATGGGTCCATGAAGAGAAGCTAACTGGGCAAGGCACTGCAGAGAGTCTTGTGCCATATCTGAATCTTCTCTGATTTTTCGATGTACCTGTTAGGAAGAATTACTAATCCATAAAAATAAATTCTTCTTTTGTAAGGGTCACGTGTCTACCATGCCGAATGAGGTAACAGAAAAATTCACTGTAGCTGGTTATTTCTAGAAAATTAATTCCTGAATTTAGGTATATCTGAAAATTGCCTCTCAGTCCAGCTGACATTGCAGGCCATGATTTTAAACATACCAACTAATTTTTAACTGAGGGCTACCTACATTTTGAAAATTGAACTGTCTCCAACACGTTATGACAAAGAGAGAAACAGATGCCAGCCAGTCAGACATACTGCTTCTTCTAAAAACAGCAACAACGACAGTCATCTGTATTATGCTAACTATGCCTCGCTACAGTGTCTTGCTAAAGTTAGCAGACAAGTTCAATCAGAAGTATATAGATGTGGCCTTAGTGGAAGTAAACAGTTGCACACTTAGAAAACCAATATTTCACTCATCTCCAGACGTTCATTCATTCAACCAACACATAAGCATATACTTTCATTAATTTTGAGACTGTCTACGGCTTGTTTGCATTGTATTTTAAAATATATTGCTATTAATAAAGTTTTAAGCAAAGATTTTATTTAAACTATCCATAAATCCATTTAAAAGCTTATCTAAGTATATTTCAATGATACAATACTGATGTGAAACATCTGGTTAATCTGTGTTTCACATGAAGGAAATGCTCCCAAAATATTGTTCCCTAACTTTATAGTACTACTATTTTCACATATTAAAGGTTTCATTTCTGTGGTCTGACATAATTAAAATAGTGAAAGTTCAGTGAAGAAATTAAATAATTATTCATCATAATTTACCCAGTATTTTAAGGACCATTTTCTACTTTGCATAAGCACTTTACTCCAGCCTTTCTCTTTTATACCCAACTCTAGACTTTGTAAATGTTGTATTATGTTGAACATTTATTCTCTGTTTCAAGCGACTTCTACTTTGACTCTCCAAATCATTTATAAATTACTTGAAGTTAGAAAGCTTCTTTTAAGTATTTAATAGGACAGTGCTGGGTTACTGTGAACAATAAATCCTTGTTTGTGGACTGATCCATTAATATCTAAATTTCTTCAGGTTCTAGTTAAGAAATTTAAAACACTGTAACATCTCTAAAAATTACAAATTTAATTAATTTATTGACATGTCTATGTGTTACAGTCTTTGGTCTAGAACATGGCTTAGCCAACCACAGCCCATAAGCCAAATCTGGTTTCCAGCTGTTTTTTTGTTTGTTTGTTTTGTTTTTAATTTGCTTCTTTTTCCTTCTGCTATTGGGGATCAAACCCAGGGACATGCTAACACTGAGCTATACCCCAAACCCAGGGGCATGCTAACACTAAGCTATACCCCCAGCCTTTCCTCTTTCCAATTTTGCAAAAGGATCTCACTAAATTGTCCAGGTTGACCTCAAACCCTCAATCTTCCCACTTCAACCTCCTGCGTGCTGCGACTACAGTCTGTGCCACCACGCCCAGCCTATTTTTGTATGACTGTGAGATAAAAAGTTTTTTCTATGCCAGGTGTGTTGGCACATGCCTGACAGCCCAGAACCCTGGGAGGATGAGGCAGGAGGACTGCAAGTTTGAGCCAAGTCTGGGCAATTTAGCAAGACCCTGACTCAAGATAAAACAATTTATCTTGTGTTGGGGTGCTGGTTATATAGCTTAAAGTGAAGGTCTTGGGTTCACTCCTCAATATTCCTTCCCATCCCTGTTTTTTCATGTTTACATGGTTAATGTGGGGGGGGGGAATCAAAGGAATACATTTTGTGACTTGCAAAAATGATATAAAATTCACATTTTAATGACCATCTACAAAGTTTTACTGGGATATCAACTATGCTTATTTATTTATGCATTATCTGGGGCCACTTCTCACTAGAATGGCAGACTAAGTATGATGATTTAAATTGTATGGCCTAAAATATTTGCAATCTGGAACGATACGGCTTGCTAATCCCTAGTGTAGAATACAAATGTTTTTCAAACTACATTCCAATGTATTTTAAGTTTTATATAATAAATTAAAATATGCATACTATCTAGTTCATGAATTCTTGAACACAACACATTCTTACAAGCTTTTTATCTAAAAACCATAACTAAATTTGTGTTATGGCCTGGAACCTAATCAACATTTTTAGCAGACATCTAGGGATACATTCTATCAACCAATACAAAGCAGGCTGATACAAGAAAAACCCATCTCCCAATTTTCTCCAGCCAAGGAACCAGATGGCTGCTCAATCCTGTTAAGAATTTACCCTGCCTATATTGTGCAGGGCCAGTCTATGTTCTCTGAAATATCAATCACATAAAATGCAGAAGAAACAATTTTTGCATGATATAGGTATGTGCTCTTTTTCCAGTGTAATACAAGAGTTCCCTCATAGTGCATTTTACTGTAAACTGTATTATACAGTTAAAAACTGAATTCACTATCTGAATATGGGAGAGGCAGAGGGTTAGGAGAGAGCAAGTCTAGCAGGACACCGAGGTGGCAAATGGCAAGGCCACGTATCAACACAAGGTATACAGAAGCGAGTCAGTAAGATGACAAATTCTACTGGAACATGTTAAATGTGAGATGTCTGTGGGCCATCCAAATTGAAACAGCCAGTAAGCACTTGGATTATGAGCTTGGGGAATCTGGAGCGGACTGTGCTGAATATAGACTTAGGAGTCATCGGTGAAGAGGTGCCTGAAGTGCTACGTGTGGAAGAGAGAGCCCCAGGAAAGAATGTAGTCAGCAAAACTGAGAATAAGACGGAATTGTCAATATTTAGGCAACGAGCAAAGCAAGAACAGACCATAAGCAAGATCAGGAAGAATCTGTCTACAAGGTATGAAGAAAACTGAGTGAAAGTGGCTTTTTTTCATGATCTTATGGAGAAAAGAAAACTCCAGAAGTTTGTAAACTTTTGAAAGGCAGAATGCAACCAAAACTATGGTAAATTTCAGATACAATCAACAAATTTAAGTCTCAATTCTGTGCAACTGTGTTTTTACATACTTAAATCTAGTGTAAAAGTGATAACTAGTGGGGAAAAAAACCCTTTAAATTAGGTAATGAATTCACCTGAGTGAAAGTAAATTTAACAAAAATTGAACTGAACAGAAAGCTCAGCCATTATGATTTCTGTAACAAATAACAAGAGTATTTATAAACTGCCCTAAATTATCTAAAACCTTTAAAACAAAGCAAAAAAGAGTTAACTTTCAAATTCGAAAGTTATTTGCATGTGGTGGTTCACAGCTGACAGGAGCAGCTGCCTGGTTTGTCTAGACAGCTGTTCAGATTTGGGGGAGCTGTTTCCAGTGCTGCCAGCAAGTTTTGCACCTTTTCAAAAACTGCTGGAGCTACTTTCAGCTGAGTGAATAATACAAAGAACTGAACTGGCATCAAAACAATTCCTGTCAAATGAGGCAGGCAACAGAGCTTTAAAAGTTAGTTACAATTATCTCTTTGATCTTGACTGTTTTTAGTCATTATTTCTGATTTAAACAAGAAAAAGTCCTCAGACTGAACATTTCTACAGAAAATACGTTTTATAAATTTACCCCAAAATGAGTAACCTTGTTCTAGACGCTTTTAAATACATGTCATGGAAGAGTTATATTTTAAATAGTTCAATCAAAAAAAGCAGCCAGTTGGAAGGCTTGTGTATAATATTTTTAAAACACATGAAAAGGTAAGAAACTAACAGCTGAGATTAGGCAAAATAGCTTCCTTCTTTTCTTTGAATTTGTCTTTATTTGGATTTTTGCCCAAGTCATTATATCTAACTTATACACCCATCCTATACAAATTAGCATCCAACACACATACATAAATAAACATACACATGTATTTATTAACTCCATTGGAGAAACTCATTGGCAAACTTGAGAATATATTTTTTAACTTCCATTTAGCCAGTAATAAAAAAAACCTACTTAAAATTGTATTTGAAGTAAAATGCTGGTAAATATAGTACTACCTTAATCTAAATTTTATAAAAATATACTGTTCTAGCTCAGTAGTAGAACACTTGCCTAGCAAATGCAAAAGCTCTGGGTTCGATCCCCAGCACCAGAGGGAGGGAAAGAGGGAGGAAGGAAAGAAAGAAAGAAAGAGAGAGAGAGAAAGAGTACTCTAAAACTACAGTTCTCAAAGTATGGTCCAGGGATTCCTAAAGGCTCCTAAGAGCTTGGTGATTGTTTGTGAGAGCAAAACTATTCATGATAATACTAAGACAGGATCTGCCTTTTCCATCCTAACTTTCACACAGTATACAGTATACTGTATTGGTTTTTTAAAATTATTTTTCACACAGTATACAGTAGAGTTTTCCAGAAGGCACATGATAGGAGGTACAAAGTGAATACAAAGCAGACAGGAGAATCTGGCTGTATTCTATTAAGCCTAGCACTACAGAGATTTGCAAAAACTATAAAAAACACAAAAACAAACAAAAAGTAAAACAATGCCACTCTTCTCATGATACTTGTTTTCAAAAACAGTGATTCGTTCATTAAAATGTTATTTATATTACTATGTAAAGTTTCTTGATGCTATTTTTAATGAATTAATACATCTTTCTTCAAAGTTCTCAGTTTGCGGTTTTGGGGCTTTTTTTTCCTGTTGCTGGGGATTAAATCCAGGGTCTCACACATGCTACACCAGTGCTCTACCACTAAACTACACTCCTAGTCTTTGGTTTAAATTTTTAATAGGATAAATAATAACACCTATAATTAACATAAACAAAAGTTCTTTCATATCTTCCGTTTTTAAGACTAATGTAAAGGGGTCTTGACATTAAAAAGTCTGAAAAGTTCTGCTTCAAGATATTAAATCCTTTATACATTTTTTTTGGGTAAATTAGCAAAAACATTTTTACGTAATTTCTGTTTAAGATATTGACAACATGAGAAGTCTTCAGGGGAGGAAAGCAGTCTGTCCTGTTTCACTTAAGAAAGATACAAAGGCATTCCCTCTTTTCCACAGCCCTTGTCACCAGAGATAAGGAGTAAGACTTACAGTGAAGAAAAGTTCCATAACTCTGCTGTCCAGAAGAGTCTCCCGCCAGGACTCTGTTGGCTTCAACAGCACATTTTGTGAGGATTCAAACATAGCTATATAATGTCTGCCCAGTTATCTGGTGTCAAGGTCAACAACAATTACATTCTTACTTTGTCTAAAGTATAAGTACACCCTAAATATAACAGGAGCCATCCAGAAAGAATGTAATGGAAACAGTTTAAGCCTCTTCACATATGCTACATAATTCATGCATGAAGCTAAGGAATAAAAGGCATTAAGTGCTGAAAAAAAGAACACTACAGGAATGTAAGAAAACAGTTTCATAGTAATTATGTATCGTGCTGCAGGTTTATAGAAACTTTGATAATCAGAGTTCTTAATAGTGACAACAGAAGGAAAAAACAGGACTTGCAAAACAGATACCCAAAGAGATAAACAACAATCAATTTCTGCAGGTCTGCCACCTCATTTCTCTCCAATATCTTAGAATGGCTAAAAGCACAGGTACAAAATATAGGTTTCAGGCCATCTATGAAGAAGTTTTAAAAAAAAAATTATATATTGAACCCGCTAAAAAAATGTATACACACTTCAAGAAAAGAAAAACTTGTTTAAATATTTTAATACTAAATTTATTGAGACAGCATGAGATTAATACAAGTTATCTTTGGCCTCTACAATTATAAGAGGTGCTCAAAGTGGTGGCCATCAGCTTCTAGACATATATTAGTAGGGCAAACTGCTGCTTGGGTAACTTGGTCATTGAGATTGCTACACATGCATTTTCAGTTCACTAAGGGCCCGCAGTGTAGTGGGTTTTCTGTGATATATGACATCCTCTTGGGTAACACCATCTGTTGAAAAATCATCAAACTACTTTTCCTTTCCTGAAGTGTGTATACTTTTTTTTGTCAGACTCCCTCTCCCTCTCTCTCTCTCTATATATATATTTACATTCATTCATTCACTGGAAAAACAAAATGAACAGCAGGAAGAATAAACATGCACTAAAAAATTCCCCAGATCAGAGTATTTAAATATTAAGTCCAAAGAAAGAATTAATCTGCTGGCATAAAACTTTATAGATGCTCATTTAAAACTCTCATGGACTGAACAGAAACTTACAGGGTGTTCAATACCAAACACGCTTCAAATGAAAGACTGTTTTTGCTGTAAAAAAAAGTTACCATTATATATTTGTAGGTCTTCATAATTCACTCAAGGAAAATATCATGGTAAGTGATGCATTTAAAGAAATGAGAAAGCTGCTTGGGGATAAAGACAGTTACAATGACCCTTCCATTGCCAAATGCCCAGCTCAAATACCTCAACCAAGCAACATTTGCATCGTTCAAGGAGAAAAACATTTTTTTTTGAGACAGAATCTCACTGTGTAGCCCAGGCTGGGCTTGAGCTCACCACAATCGGAGACATCTTAACAGTAGTTACCTAAGCTATAGATTGTAAAATATTAGGTATAAATTCAAATGCTGTGTTTTCATTAAATCCCAAGTCACTGTTTTTAGAAAGAAATTATTAAACATATAGAAAATTAGCTGTAATAATGCTTTGGATAATATTTCCCAAACATTGATTCCTCACCCCCAGTTAAGAAAGCTAACATTTTTTCTCTGAGTTGTTTTAAGAAGTTACTGTTTCTGAAAAGTCACCCCTGAAATGTTCTGCAACTCTGCTCATTCGATTTACAATAGTGAGACCCAAACCAGGTTCATTTGAACTTCTTTTCTCTCTTCCTTTATCTGCCCCCTTGTGGAGGAGTGGGAAAGAGATGGAAACCCCAAGTAAGTGAATTTCAGAGAGAAAAAAATCAGGTTAAAGAAGAATTATCAGCATAAGTGAGTTCCTCTGCTCCTGAGGCACCTGTTTTTGCTCAACGTAATATACTGATTGGACACTAAATCTTTTTACATGTTGAAAAATGAAGGCCTGATAATCCTTTATAGAAACAAGTATTTATGGATGAAATTTATCCGATACATAGATTTTGTTTCAAAATGGTCTGGGGCCATCAGAGTACTGATGAAACAAGACTGCGTGTGTGCACTTACAGTGGTAAAAGTTGATTTTTCTGTCTACTCCTGCATGCCTTTGAAATCTTCCACAATAAAAGTGGTGCCACTTTAGTATATGAAGTAAATCATCTGAGTAAGACAATTCTTTCTACTTCATAAAAATGAAAAACTATTCCACTTATTCTTTTCTATTTTTATTTCTCTTAATGTTCAATGTTCTACTTATTTCACTGAAAAGTAATTTTGGTACATATATTCAGTAATGAAACAGATGCTTTATCAAATTTACTAATAGCTTTATCAGATGTTGGATTGCAAATATGTATAAATTATGCAATCTAGTTCCATTTCCTAGGGATTCAGAATCTGACATTCAAATGGTATTATTTTTTGAATATTTGAACCTAACAAAACGTATGTATATTTTATATTTACTAAATATCTCGGTTATAAAAATAACAAAATTTATTAATACATTATGTATTTATAAAAGGTGCCATGATTTTTAAAATTAGGTAGGACAGGAGACAGATAAATGAGTTCACATACCTATAATAAAATAACTGGTCTCAAAGCTTTGGTACCTAGGAAAAGCATTATGCCTCAGTTTGGGAAGGAAAATACTTTAGGGGCCTAAGTGCTGAAGAAAGCTAAACCATCCAAGAATTCTGGATAGTTCAAGCACAGAACAGAAGTGGCAGAAGCAAAAAATTAATGATTTTGCTACTTTTAATAAAGCTTTTCAGAAAAGCTTACTCCAAGTGAAGAGTCTCCCTTGTTCTATGACTGCAATAAAAATTCAGCAAAGGGTATGATCATTCTTTCAGTAAGTGGAAGATTATCTCAAAAATTTATTACAGAAGGAAATTAAACTTAAATGTAGATTCTTCAATCATTCTCTTCTACTTTTTGTTTTTAAATTGTAACAAGTATATTCGCCACAAGTACTTCTGTATACTAGTTTTTTATATTAAGGAGAAAATGATAAAGTTTAAGTGAGAACTTCCACATATGAAATATAATTCAGTTATATTATAAACACCAGGTTCAAAATCCTCAAATCTTACTTCTTTGTATCTTGGTTTTAGTCTCTCCTAATTGTGGTCTGTTTTTAAACACACTATCCTTAGCATTCAATCAGCATGGCCAAAATTTTCTTAAAAACCTAGTAAATAGATGTTAATTTCTTACATGTGGCCAACGGCATAGAGAGATTTGTGAGAAAATACTTTTCTCTATAATTATTTCAAAGTTTCATGTGAGTTTTGCTTTCCTGCTATAAACTGGAAGGACTTTTTTCCCTGGCATGTACTTGCCCTTTACTGAGAAAGCACACTTACTGAACTTGAGCTATAGCTCAGCGGGCTGCTTGCCTAGTATCTGTAAAACGGCCCTGAATTTAATCCCTGATACCACAAAAAAGAAAAAGTGCCTCTGCAATGCACCACACAGAGGCTGCGTTTGTTTTTACTTAAGAACTAATCTGCAGCACTACAGACAGAGCTTCCTTCTTTCTGCCAGCCAACATGGCAGCATCATTAACAACAATACTTTTTCATAATAAAATGCATACATAATTTTTACAGTTAAAACAAACCTTTTTCACTACAAATCATATCTAACTCTACAAAAGAACACATAATTATCCTCAAACCTAGTAAAACTACAGATTAAGCATAAAAACAACAAAAAAAGAACTGTGATATAGTTGGGTGTAGTAGTACATGCCTCTAATCCTAGCAGAAGGATCTCGAATTCAGCCTAGCCTGGGCAATTTAGTGAGATCCTATCTAAAAAAAAAAGTATAATAATGAATAGAACAAACTTTCAAAGAATAATGTTATTGTTATTCTGCAGTTGGGCGTGATGGGACAGGCCTATAATCCCAGCATTTGACAGGCTGATGTAGCAGGATTACCACGAATTTGAGGCCAGCCTGGGTACACGGCAAGACCGTTTTAAAATACACCTCCCCCAAAAAAACTATTCTGAAAAGACACATATGTTTTAGTTACCAGACTGTACCACGAAACTGGTAAATTGTTGAAGAGGAGGAGACCATATATGAGGAGACTTCTTATATGGAAGGGAGGTTCACTACTCACTGCACACTGTTTAGTATACCTAAAATGTTAGTATGTATGGAGTATATACATTACTTTTCAAATTTAAAAAACTACTTAAAATTGTATCACAACGTGAGAACAATAGTTATATGCTGATCTGGACCATATCAGTAATTCAAATTTTAATTTGGTATTCTCAAATACTTCTGTCTATCTATATGCAAAAGAAATTGCAAAATACCATTTATACCCTAGGTAATTTTTTTGGGGGGGATTGTTTGTTTTGAGACAGGATCTTTCACTGTAGTGCAAGCTTACCTTGAACTCACTATGTAGCCCAGGCTGGCCTTGAAATCAAAACAATCCTGCCTCAGCCTCCTGAGTGGTGGGATTATAGGCATGTGCCACTATGGCTGGCCCAGGTAATTCTTAATGAAGAATAAGAACTGAAAAAAACTACTATTACAAGAATTCAGAAATCTAGCATCCCTATTCTTAAAACAGTATTTTTAAAAATGATTTAAAATTTTAAATGCAGTATTTTCTCTTTTAAAGTAAGTTTCAATAAAACTAGTTTCCTTTTTAAAAATTTCAAGTCTTGGCCTGTACTCACAAATAATAACATGTCACAATATCTGGACATTATATTCCTTTATCTTTTTAAAACAAAAAATGTGTCATGAATAAAAGAGCACCCTGGTGGTGAACTGATTATCTACTAAGCAATCTTTTATTACACATTCAACACACCTGCCAGATTTTATGAGCTATACAAGTCACAACAGATTGGCACTAAAGAGCCATCACTTTACCAAAGTTCACATCATAGCATAACTCAAGAATTTTCTTGGAGAATGGCTTTATACAGGGTTTTATTTGGCAGGGGCGGGGGTTGGCCTGAGGACCAAACTCATGGCCTTGCGCTTGCTTGCTGGTCTTTTAAATAAAGACTGAAGTTGTATAATTTAAATTTTGCATCAGATCATTTCATTTGTATCCAACAAAACACAATTCCATCAATGAGATTCAGTCAACTACAGCTACCTTCCCTCTCTCAAGAATCCTTTTCTCTTTCTAAAAAATGTGTCATCTACATCTAATCTTACTTCATTTTCCAATGTTTCACCAAATTAAGGAACCAGGAGTTCTAATTACAGTGTTTTTTCTGTTATTGTACCAAATACCAGCCCACTTGCTGTTAGCCAAGGCTTTAGCAAAGGACTCAATGGTGAGGTGCTAAAACCCAAGGCATCTTATTAAGTCTTCTGTCTCAAGTTCTCAAACAACAAACAGTATTATCAGTAAGTGTGTAGGTCTTAACTCAGAGGGGAAATTGTCATCTGTGGAAATACACAGGCCCTTAAGTATGCAAATAAGTTCTTGCTGGTTTACTAACACCTTCAGTCAGAGTAATCACTTTGTGGTAGTGACTGATGAACGAGACACACAATATCTACAAATGATTCCTGAGAAAACACAGACAATCTAAAAATTTCCACTGCCTGTTCTTATTAGTATTTTACAATGTAGGATGATCTAGAAGCAATAGTGGACATTTAACAAAAGTAATAGATACCTTAGTTTCTTCATCTTTCTGTATTCTGTTTTACCCATGTTTCATCAGTGAAATAGTTTCAGGAACAAAGGAAAGTTCTGCCTGCAAACATTGATGCTGGCTTGAATGTAAGTTCTCATTTAGGTGAAAGCTTCTGTATTCCATTACTATTTGATCCAGCTAGCTTACCTCAAGCGAGGAAGTTAAAAAGCTTTTTACCTTACCAAATCCACAAAAATAGAATATATAAAAGGCAGCACAACCAAACTAAAAAAAGAAATATTACCAAAGCCAACATACCACACATCCCTACTGAACATTCTTATTACAAAATGATACCACCATTGAGACTGGCATTGCCAAAGCCCATCTGTATTTCTGCACACCAGACAAACTACTACTAGAGAATATGCTTTGTCATGGGTGGCCAATGTAGGGTCACTATTAGGAGCACAAGTAGAAGGAATATACCATGAAGATAACTCTGCTTCAACTTCTGGATATTGGTAAGTGGTTAAGAGAAAAATCAGAAACTCAGCAAAATCATACCAGAGAAGTTCCTTATTCATGTACCCAAAGCCAAATTCATGTATGTTTGGGGCTTGCAAAACAATGCCTTAAGAGACTGTCTGTCAAATTTGCAAACTTCACCCTTTGAAAGAAAATTTAAAAATTAACCCACCTGATTTCAACAGTCAAAACCACAAAATTCACACAGTCTCAAATGATGACAATAAATGATATTGTCAAAATAAACTGCAGCGTCATTCTGTACCACCAATGTACAGACAGCATACTGGAGCTTTTGATTTTTACCTGGCTGACATACATATCAGCTTTGAGGAAAAATTATTTTTGTACTGAATATTCAAAATTGTCCCACAGTGACATTTTCTGCAGCGGCTGATGAATCTCCACAAAAAAAGACCACCAGAATGCTTTTACTTCTTATTCAAAGTGAGCTACTGGCCCTGGCTTAAATCCATGAAAGCACTGAGTAAACTGAGACCAAATTAGCTGCTCCAGCACCTTGTTTGGTCCAAGCAATCCAACTGACTTATTCTAGGCACTCTATACTCTTTGTATTCCCTTCTCTGGGAGCCATGTCTTCTCTAAAGGTCTTTTTGTCCCCTTCCTGCAGCTCCCTCAAGATGTCAGAACCTACAGCTATGGCAGTGGGGATTTTTGCTACAAGTTCTGTGAGATCCTTTCCTTACACCTCCCAGGAACTTTGGAGCCTGTGATACGCCCACATAAATGTCTCTGAAATATTCTCTGGAAAGATTCTCTTTTCCTAGCTGAATCTGGATTACCTGGGCTTCTGGAACTCATGGACTTCATAATTTAATCATTTAGAAAACACAATGAACCTAATTTAAAACTGGAGAAAAGATCTAAATACAGTTCTCCAATGATACAAATGGTCAACAATCAAAAGAAAAGATGTTCAGCAGCATTTACCCTAAAGGTAATAGAAATCGAAGCCACAAGGAAATACTGCTTCATACCTGACAGCATAGCTAGGCACTAAAAGATAAGTACTGGTGTTATAGTTTAGCTGTCCCTCCAAAGTCTCATGCACTCCTAGGTGGGGCTTTTGAGAGGTGACTGATCATGGGGGCATGATATTTGTCAGGGATGAATTCACTGATGAGTTTATAGTTGGGTGTGAGGTTGGGAGTGAAGCCTGGTTGGAGGTGAGTCACTGGGGGTGTGACCTGGAAAGGTCTATCTCCTTCCCTCCTCCCTTGATCTCTTTTTGCTTCCTGATGCCATGCCATGAACTGTTTCTCCTCTGCCATGTCCCTCTGCCTTGGAACCAGCCAATTATGGACTGAAACCTCTACAAATTGTGAGCCAAAATAAACCTTTCCTCTTTTAAGCTGTGGTTGCTGGGTACTGTGTCTCAGCAATGAGAAAGTGACTAAGACAGTTGGTGAGACTCCAGACAAACTGGAATCCTCACAGACTATGATAAGGTAAAATGGTGTGGCTACTAGGGAAAATAACCAAATAGCTGCTCAGAATGATAAATGTAGAATTATTGTATGATCCTGCAATTCTACTCTTGTGTATACATGCAAGAAAAATGAAAATATATATCCATGAAAATTTATACATGAATGTTCATAACAATATTCCATACTGTTGAATAGTTTTCAAAAAGTAGGGAAAGATCAAAAGTCCAGAAGAAGGTGAACAGATAAAAAACAAAATGTGGCGTATCTATATAATGGAATATTATTTGGCAATACAAAGCAATGAATTACTGACACACACTAACATATGGATAAACCTTTTAAAAGTTATGTCAGGTGAAAGAAAAAAGGGACCAAAAAACCCATATAGTATATGAGTCCGCTTAAATGAAATGCCCAGAATAGGAAAATCCACAGAGACAGAAAGTGAATTACTGGTTGTCACAGGTTGGGGAGGGGTAGGGATGAAGGAATGAGGAGGAGAGGGTGACTGCTGAACAGGTTCCTTTTTAGGGTAAAGAATATTCCCTAAAACTGATGGTGATGAAGGCTGCACAACTCTGTGAATAAACTAAAAAAAAAAAATTGCAAAAATTTTAATTGCAACTTGTATGGTATGTGAATTGCATCTCAATAATGTTTATCTTATTTTTAAAAAGAGCTGGGTACAGTGGTGCATACTAAAATCCCAGGTACACGTGAGGCTGAAGCAGGAGGATTGGGAATTGGAAGCCAGTATGAGTCACACGGCAAGATTCTGTCTCTAATTAAGAGAAAACCTAGTGCTTTCTTGTGCCTCAAGACTTTGCTGCTCCCGTGTCTTCTGCTCATCAATGTCAAGCAAGTTTTTATACATGAATTATCAGTTAGAATTAATAGTGGTTTTAATGAAATGAGAAATGACATTCTGTCTTAAACACATATTTCATTTGACTTACTCTAAATGACTTTAAGACCCTGATCCAGACATTTTGCATGAAAATTCTGGCTTAATTCTGCTTTGTGAAGTAAAACTGATGTGTAATGAAGGATATTTACTACCTTAAATGAATTTTAAAGATAATCAAAGACTAAATATTAAAAAAGCTGCACTAAACAGTATTTACCCCAATGCAATCACAGTTCCATCAGTTTTATTCAGAGAAGCTCTACACACTCAGGTATTGATAACAATGAGATGCTAGTTTAGAAATTGGCTCACAGATTTCCAGAGGATCAAGTTCCTCCTGTGCTCCACTCCCCTGTATTGGACACCTATGCCCTAGTGAAAGAGGGCTGCTCTACAAAGCAGATGTGAACAGAAAAAATACAGCTACATCTTCTAAGAACTTAACACCCCAATTCAGGTGGAGCTACGTGACCACCCTGTTGACGCTGATCACAGGACCCACCATAGAAACTTATATACTATGGGGCACAGATGTGATCTTTATTTATAGAGGTAATGCTACCAGTTTACTATCAGTAGAACATTAAAATTTATTTTTATTTTTAATTGACATATAAAATAGAATACTGACTCTGTGCTACTGATTATAGATTTACAAAGACAAACAATTTTCCCTAGTGTAAATAATAACCAAAATCTGCTAAGGACAACTAATCAGAAAAGGAAGTGTGGTATTACCCATTACAAAGGCAATTGTACTTAATCCATATAAGGACTAAACTCACATGCTCATAAAACTTGTTACATGCTAGCTAAAAATTAAAAAAAAAAATCTGGTTGTCAAAACTAACATGTATAGAAAGACCCCAAATTCTCTATACAATTCTAATTTCTTCAGGATTCACTCTTCACTCAAATCTAAAATGGAGAAAAACAAGTAATGCAGATGTTGGGCATGGTGGTGCATGCATGTAAACCCAGCATTTGGGAGGCTGAGGCAGGAGGATGGGAAGGTCAAGACCAGCTTGGATTACATAGTTGAAGGCTAACTTACTACATAATGAGATCGTGTTTCAAAAAACTGAACACAAAACAAAACAAAAAAATAATTCAGAAGGCAGCTCTCTTACTATCTTCCTATCATCTCCCCAATAAAATTACACACACACACACACACACACACACACACACACACACAAAAAAAATAGTCGGGGGAAAATTGATTATGCAAAAAGAGATGATTGAAGAAAATATTTCACAATGCTTTTTTATATGTATGCTTAAAAATTCTATCACATGGTGATTCTTCTTCCTCCACTTTGTTCCTTCACTTCTGAACAAACCTAGACAAAGCTGACCAAATTAACATTTAATGGCTTAAAAACTTGGATCAAGATAGACAACCCACATGAACACACGGCTTCCCATCTTTCTCACTACTCCAACTGAGCCACATCCACACCATTGCCCTACACTACATATCACATTTTCTTTCCTAAATTCTGACTTCTTCTCTCAGCTATTAAAACAGTCATCTCTCCAATACTCAAAAGAACAAAAGAACTGAGCTATCGCAGTTGATGCTCTGTGAAATATCTATACTCACTCTCTACTTCACCAATTAATATTATTCCATCACTGCAGTGTGGCTTTCTCCCA
The DNA here is from genome assembly GCA_004026905.1 of Hystrix cristata. NCBI lineage: Eukaryota > Metazoa > Chordata > Mammalia > Rodentia > Hystricidae > Hystrix > Hystrix cristata. The sequence continues at coordinate 96,103 of PVJO010001959.1, read as the reverse complement.
TCACTCACATCAACAGGTCTCTATGAGAGCAACTATGCCTAACTGATGTCAGATACAGACTGAAAACAATCTTTACCTTGCCCTTCAGTAACAAATAATATTGTCTACCTTTGTTCTTCGAAACTCATCAATCTTTGCTTCCTAGATTTTCCTTGCCCATTCTTTCCTCCACTCATCTTAATCGGCCTTCTCAATCTCTTCCGCTTCTTTCTGCTTTGTAACTACTATTACATCCAAGGGTCCTGACACTGGCCCTCTTCGAATCTCTAGATGATTTCCTCCACTCCCTTAACTTCAATGGTCTTCTATCGTAGGAACAACTCCTAAAATCTCCCTCTATAATACAATTCTACTGACAGGGGCCAGCTGATCTGTAAAGCATCCTGATGGATAAACTTTGGCGAGATATTTTTAAAGGCTTCACGGAGACATAATTCACATGCTGTACAATCTAACCACTGAGTGTACAACTTAATGGCTTCACTATATTCAGTTATGCCACCATGACCACAATCTAATTTTAGAACCTTCTCATCACCCCAGAAAGAAGTTCTGTATACTTTAGCAGTCTCCCTGTATGTCTTCCCTACTGCCCTTGCTCTAGATAACCACTAATCTGTCTCTAATTTGCCTATTCTGAACATTTTATATAAATGAAATCATATGATAGGGGGTCTTCTGTGAATGGCTTCTTTCACTTACTACGTTTTCAAAGTTTACACATAGAATGAGTACTACCTTTATTCCTTTCAATTGCTGAAAACTATTTCACATGCCAATGGATAAATATTTCATTTACCCATTTATCAGTTGACAGACATTTCATTTCTTTTTCTACCTTTTGCCCATTATGAATAGAACTGCTATGAACACTCAAGCACAAGTTTTTATGTGGATGACTACTGACATTTTGGGCCCAATTATTGTATGGCTGCCCTGTGCACTGTGGGACACTCAGCAGTATCTCAGGCCTCTACCCACTATTTAGTTACCTGTAGCGCTTCTCCAGCTGCGGCAAATAAATTTTTCTCCAGACTTTGTCAAATAATCTAGATGGGCAAAATGGCCCTCAACTGCGAATCACTACTACAGAGTTATCATTTCTTTAGTGAAACTTTGTATGTACATAAATCTTGACCTAAGAACACAAAAGAAGTTATTAAATACAAGACTATAACCTCTAAGTATTTGTAAATGCCTAGGCATTAATAAATACCTAAATATTTAATCTTTGCATTGTTTTGCCTATACATGTCTGCATGTCCCAGCTCCACACACAAGAAAGCTTCAACTGTTTTTTTTCCCAGTGACATTTTACTGTAAGGATTCATATACTGTACTACTCTGTGAGAAATTTCCAAAGTCTGTAGTAGCTAAGGCCTCAAATTTTCCTTCTACACAAACTAAATGGCAATTGAATCCGAGGCCTCATGCCTGCTAGACAAGTACTCTACCACTAAGCTACATTCCCGGTCCTCTAAAACACATTTTGATTTATAGTCTCATCCTTTTATTTGCCAAAAAGCATTTATGTAGTACCTACTAAATATAAAGGTTGAGTATGTATATTTAACTTTATTCAAAGTGATTCAAGTAAATAATTTCTCCTTGTATGTATTCATTCGCATTCCCCATTAAAAATTTATACTAGAGCAACTGAGATAGCAAATACATACTGACAGAGACAGCAACCATTTACCAACATGGTGCTTTCTCAGGTATCTCTCACTCTACCAGCATCTTGTATCTTTCTAATCAACAGTTTTCTGCTGGTACAACTGGATGTCCATATGTAAACACTGAAGTTAAATCACTGTATCACTCCAGATATAAAAATTACCTCAAAATGGATCAAAGACATATGTAAGAAGTCAGTCACAGAAGAAACATAAACACAAATCTTAATGACTGTGGATCAGGCGTGGTTTCTGATATATGACAACAAATGAAAAAACAAATTAAAAACTGAACATTATAAAAACATCAAGTTTCCACATTTCAAAGGACACCATAAAAGGGTTTCGCTATGTTACCCAGCTGGTCTTAAATTCCTGGGCTCAAGTAATCCTTCTGCCTCAGCCTCCCAAGGGAGGCACCCTCACTGCACTTGGCAGCAGCTCTACTCTTTGTGTTTTGTTTTGTATTTGAGACAGGCTCTCTCTATGTACTTCAAGGTGGCCCTGAACTCACTCTGTAGCCCAGGCTGGGCTCGAACTTTCAGCAATCCTCCTACCTCTACTTCCCAAGTGCTGGGATTACAGGTGTGAGCCACCACGCCTGGCTGCAGCATTACGCTTAATAGCCAAAATGGCGAAACAACCCAACAGTCGATCCACTAACAAATGGTAAATACAATTTATATGCAATAGTATGAATATTATATGACAATAAAATAAGCACTGTCTGAAGATAGATGCTATGCCTTAGGAATAGATTAGAATACACCAGATGGATGAATCTTGAAAACATCACACTAAACAAAAAGAAGTTACTCAGAAAAGACCACATATTATATGATTATACTTATATAAAATAACTACAATAGGAAAATGTATACTGCATCAATTGACAAAATCTGAATAAATTTTAATAATTTAATAATATTTTCTTAATGATGAATTTCTTGCAATGAAAACTATATGGTTTTGGAAGACATTTTCTTATATAAGCTATAGTACAATTTTAAAAACCTTGACTTTAGCAAAGTATACAGTGAAGCATTCAGAGGTAAATGAATATAATTTCTGCTACCTCTCAAATGATTTCAAGAAAGAGTTTATGTACAATACCACAATATAACAACCAAACTAATGTAAACATATTATAATAACATTTATCATTTAACCCTTGGATGACAAACAATATAAACACTGTAATATTATTTATTGGGGTGTGTTTCCCACAAGGCTATGGAAATTACTGGGAGTCCCATTAGTGAATAAAGACTGGAATAATTGTTTTCCAGGCAGCTGCTTCTTTATTCACCAAGGAGTCTTGTCCAGCAGTTTTCCCAAGTCTAAGGAGTCCCCATTTAATTTCTCAGATGACTTGTGAGAACCAGATTATTAACAATATATTTTTTTCACCAATGAAAGACTTTCAAATTGTTGTATATAGACAACAACAGGCGCTGTGTTTGTTTAAATATATACATACACATATGTAAACATATATTTGTGTATGTGCATGAAGAGAGAATAAATGGGATAAAATGTGAACAACTGGTGAATTTCAGGAAATGGCTGAGAGTTCTCAGCTATTCATGATGCTTAAAATTACATAAAAACAAAGATACAAAAAGCAGATTGCAGGGGTTGGGGATTTAGCTCAGTGGTAGAGTGCTTGCCTAGCAAATGCAAAGCCAAGTTTGATCCCCAGCACCCCACTCCACCCCCAAAAAGAAAAGCAGATTATTAAAAAACTATGAATGGGGATTGATATTGATAATTTAATACAGCTTCATTTAATATATCATTCTAAACATCAAATATATTTGACAAATACTACACATTTTACAAGGCTTATTTGTTACTCATCTACTCTAAAAGATAAATCATTTTTAAAAAGCTGTCAATACATTTTAACTAAGTGAGATTTTAATCTCTTTCTGTGATACAAAGTCATCTAATTATTCAATTGTGTGGAGGTTACAGATTGAATGGTAACCTTCACACTATTTCCATAATTAGAAATCAGAACTGGGTTCCTTGAAATTGATTTCCCCAATTACCATTAAAACTGTAACTTAGTTTAATGCTACCACCTAAAGAGTTCTTTCTCTTATACCTAAAGCTGATCTAATCCAAAGAAGGACCACTTTGCTGTAGTTCAATCAGCAACTAATGGAAGTACACAATCAATGGTCACAAACATACTCAACAGCCATGAAGGAAAAGAAAAAGATCAAGATCCACTTTCTTTAAACAAGGAATTACTTCCTTTGGCAATTCTGCATTAGTGCTTATCATTCTCAGATGACAGGTTTTTCCAAAACTTTATCTAAAGACTTTATAAAATATTTGATGTGTGTATCTTTCAGACAAACTTTGTTTCCAAACTCCCAGAGAACTGTTTCCCTTCACAAAATAGTCTCTGCCAACTATATTTTCCCCTAAAACAGACACTTCAAAATTGGCTACAATATATGCAGTGTAACTTTCGCTGATTTTCTCTACATATATAATTAATGTTTTGATAGTTCCATATGCTCTGAGACTTTTTAAATCTGTCCTAAGGTTTCGCAACATCTTTTATTTTCTTTACTTAAAAAAAAAAAAAGGAACTGGATGAATCTACTCCCTCCTCTACAATTGCAAGATCCCATTACAGCGATCCCTAAACCTCTAACTACAGTCCTTTCTGAATAAAGTGTGCCTTACTGTGTTTTAAAAATAAAACAAAATTGGGAACAAAAATAACATTACAACGATCAAAGGGGAAGTTTTTCAAAAAGCAAAGATAAGAAAATATGTGCCTCTTAACCCAAAAAAATTAAATTAATATACTGAAAATAGAAAAGTGATAATTAAGAGAAAGATGATTAAATAGACAAGCCAGGGCAGTGGCACACGCCTGTAATCCCAACACTGGGGACGTTAAAGCAGGTGGACTGCTGTGAGTTCAAGGCCAGCCTGGACTACAAAGCAAGACCCTGTCTCAAAACACAAACAAGCAAAAAAAAAAAAAAAAAAAAAAAAAAAAAAAAAAAAAAAAAAAAAAAAAAAAAAAAAAAAAAAAAAAAAAAAAAAAAAAAAAAAAAAAAAAAAAAACAACCAGAAAAAAGGAGAAAGTGATTAGCCTCATGGTAAGCCTCATTGTGAACACCCTTGAAAAAGCACACTAGAGAACTCACAGGCTGACTCACTTTACCCACACAACCTTTTACAGCTGGTTTTCTACTACATAAATATAGTAAGTTGAAAATAAAGAAAATTTACAATTACTTCTTTAAATCTCAGTTTTACCAGCTATAATTAAACTTTGTGTATGTGTATGTAGCAGTTCCTGGCTCTGTTGGAAAAAATATTAGTCTCATCCTAAATCTCTAATATGATTCAGTATCTATTTCTTATTTCCTTATCATCAATCTTTTTCTCCTAAATAGACACTTGCTCAGAGCCCCAAGAAAGAGCTGATTAAAGATACCTGGAACAGGTTACATTAAATTTCCTATATCATACAGAAGAGTATTTGATCCAGAAAGAAGAGCATGACAGTCAGAGATATGATGAACTACTTCATCCAAGGACACTATTAAGAGCTCCATAAGTAGTACCTAACCTGCATGTGTTGAACATATGGCCTCGTTTAACTCACACAATAATCCACATCTTCTTTTTGCATTAGGAAAAATTACAATTGAAAAGGGTTCAGTAATTTACCTAAGATCAGCTGGGGCTTGAACCTAGGTCTGCTGACATAAGTGTGCTCATTACTACACAGTATCTCACTGCTTAAACCTATCAACAGGCAGATATTCTAGAATAGTAAATCATAAACCTTAAAGAAGTGTTTTCTAAAATACAAGTTACTCCAGTTTAGTAGCTGATTTTAAAAAAAGCAACTACATATATATATCTATAATACATTTAAACTTACTTTGTATACTAATAATCTCCTAAACAGAAAATCTGCATCTTTTTATATTTGTAAGGCCTTTGGCAAAAAAACATTTTACTGACTTACTATCTATACTTGAACAACATCCACGAAGATTAAATATTCCAAACTAACTTGAAGGAAAGTCAGTCAAAAATCCCAATGTAATTATATATCCAAGGAGAAAAAGGTTCCCTTTCTTCATAAAAGTGCATTTCCCATTTTTTTCCCTTTTCTTTCCCAAGGAAAACTACTCTTCCTAAGTTAATAGCCCCACTAGCCACCAAATGTGTCCATGTATTCAAGTGTCTTCAACAAAGTCGCACGTAAATGCAGTTTTATATGTTCTACCTAGTCCACTGCACTGTAGCATTATAAAATAAAATTCCATTTCTTTAAAAAAAAAAAAAACTCAACAAGCTTTACAAAACCCATAGATAGGGGCTGGGGATTTAGCTCAGTGGTTAGAGTGCCTGCCTCACAAGCACAAGGTCCTGAGTTCGATTCCCAGCACCAAAAAAAGCCAAAAAACAAAAAAAACCCTAGATATAAATAAAATGATTTGAGCCATAATTAAATCATCTGTGAAAATTACCAGAGGTAACTAATCAGATGTTAAAAGGATATAATTTGGAGGAAGAAAGTTCCAGCTCAAGACTTGGTTGGCGAGCGCGAGGTACCGCTGAAACACTGAGGACATCTGTGCGTTGAGGTTTTCCCGCCTGCTGAACTCCTGCAGAACTTCGACAGTCAGCATGAAGATCTGATGAAGGTCTTCTTCCTAACATCAATCAATCGCAAACACTTTCATACTGAAAATTTATTCAGAATATATTCCCTTTTAGAACCATAAAACCAAACAAACAAGAACCTTAAAATTTTCACTGGCAAGCACTATTTCCTTAAGAACATTTTCCATCTTGAGGCCTCTACTCAAAATTTACATCACAAGAAGCTTTCAAGTGAGACTGTCTACTGTAGTCTAAACGCCTGCGCAGTCAGGTGCGTTAGTTAGTGCAGAGCCCTAGGATGTAAGCCAATGCCATCACATAACTGTACTCCAGAGCCAAACAATACACAGGAGAGACAAAGAGCCCACACCATCTGCAGTAACACTTTAATACTTGGCCCTCTTTGGCATCCTGCCAGTCCTATTTTTAAGGCCAGCAAAATGAAATCAATTGAGTTAGTTATATCTAAACGTGAAAATAATAAACTATGAGCTCTTTTTAAGACTAGAATTAAATAATTTTAAACTGTCAACTACTTTCATCAAATCTATCACTTTGTTACGTCCTATAAAATCACAACACAAATCCTCAGGTACATGCTATTATTCAACTATATAAAATAAATGTTCTCAATCATTAGGAATAGATTTAGTTAAAAGTGGATGGTCCAATAATTAAAACACAAGAACAGAAATATCAATACCTGAAAAATTCTTTTGCAGTTACCATGGAATTCCATGCTCAGTCCAATGTTGCTAGTCTTACTTGAACTTGAGAATTCACTCAATAATGCAGTCAGAATAGAACAGGCCAGTGTTTGCTGTATTTGATAAGAAGTAATTGTGAGGTATTATTTTTTCAATGTTTTGTTTTAATACATTATGTTCTAATATACCAGAATATTTTCTATCTACAGATTATCTATTATATCTTTAGATATTATAACTACCTGTCGGGAAACTAGAAAGGACAAAATGAAGATTAGTTTTCTTCTTTTCTTTTTTTGAATGTTTAAATGAACAAAACTTTATTACAGTAAAAGACACACCATCATTAATCTCTCTCAAAATACTCCCCGTTGCTTTGAGCACATTTACCCCACCATTCTTAGTACTTTCTGAAGCAGTTCTGGAAGTCTCTTTTTTTTTTAAGCTTTACTTTCTAAGTGGTTTGGCAACTGCTAATAATAGTACTTCACAAATGCAGTTATACAAATCCACTGAAGAGTTGAACTCGAGATACATTCCTTCTAATTGATCACAGAATTTAAGTGACATATTAAAAAAAATCTATGTTTAGTGCATTAGTTTATTTAATCTGCAAAACAATCCACAAACCTATGATACATATGAAAGAACTGAGACTGGGAAAGGTTAAGTAATTATCTAATGGCAGCTGAGATTTGAACCTCAGTCTGTCTGACTCCTATGTTCTGAAACAGATAAAGGTGAATCAACTTATAGTCTCCAAAATAACTAGGTAGTATCCAAAAGGTTTTTAAAACAATAAATGAAGATTTCTGTGTCATTGGTTCTATTCAGTAGGCTTAGAATATCAACTCATTAATCTTACTCATAAACTATTTAGAGTCAAGGTGCCAAGGATGGAGATAAGGATACGAATTATTTTGGCACACTTCCAGGGGTTAAACAGAAATATGCACACTACCTCTGAACAACCGAAAGATTAAAGTCAAGATGATGCTATTTCTGCAAGCTTATACAACAGCTGAACACAGTCAGACCCACCCACCAACTGCAACATCTCTGTTCAGAAATGCTTCTGATGTTAGTACCTTGACCTTACAGATGCTTATCTTGGCAAATCTCAGCAAATATACATAAAGTTAAATTCCTACATACTGGTCTGAGTTGGTATTTGTTAGCACCACACTCCAGTCAACTGAGCTAACTGGCGGCTGTGAGTTGGTATTTATTGAAGTTAAGTGATGTTTAGATGGATGATCAATATACTATTTAGCTACCTTTTTACTCATCTGAAATTTTCCTTTGAAAATGTATTACAGGGGTTGGGGATTTAGCTCAGTGGTAGAGCATTTGCCTAGCAAGTGCAAGGCCTTGAGTTTGAGTTTGATCCCCCACACTCCCCTGCCAAAAAAAAAAAAATTAAAAATGCTTATTCATCTCTTAATCTCAAAATAACCATGACTGTGTAACTAATATTCTATGGTGCACACATTACACTATACATTAAAGCAGCTTCTCAGACTCTTCCATGCCACCATGAAGTAAATGCAAATTCCCTGGGTAATCTGGTGGTATCAATCAATAGAGACTTCTACACTCAAAAAAGTTTAAGTGTTCCTAGTTTTGCTTAAATACACCCTCTTTGGTTTTGTTTGCTTTGGTGGTGCTGAAGATCAAGCCCAGGGTCTTGTGCATGCTACGTAAGCTCTTTTATCATTGAGCTACATCCCTAGCCCCTCACATTTTATAATTTTAATTCAAAGTATACACGTCCCATCCTGCACAGATCTTCAAGCAAACTGTGCCTATTTAACTGCATTTCCATGGCCTAGGAAGAAACTGGACCTGAGAATTCAGGCACAAAAGCCTCATAAAGAACAGATTATCACATATATAATTTTGCAGTTTAAAGGGATTTTAGAAACTTATCAAATAAAATAAGTACCTCCATTTTTTAGTTATCAAAACTCTGACTTTAAAAAATGGCTTTCTTTTAAAACAGTGATTAATGATTAAAATACTAGGAATCAATACTTCCTAAATAATACCCAATCAATGGTGCAAGGATTTTAAAATATACTTAGGCTTTGATGGGACAAAGAAGCATTAAATAAAAATAATAAACAGGTCTCAAATCAACTTAATTACAGATGAAAACATTAACTCACAAAAATCTAACAAATGAATTCCAAGATCCTATAATCCTGAAGACAAGGTTTAGTGTCCTATATCAGTCTTAGTCTTAGGTTTTCACCTATACTTTCAAAATAAAATTTCAACAAAAAGGATATACTAACAGATGTCTAATGTTTGAGAAAATCTGTCTTACTGAAAAATAAAATCAATTTCACAACCTCAGATTAATCGATCTACTGAAAAAAAGAATTCACTCACAACTTATTTGAAAACATTCAAACCAGAAATCCAGGAGCACTTATTAAATACAAAATATTATCATCCTTAGAAATAAATGATCTATGGTAATTTCCCAAGAGTAATTTACAATGTGCCACAGATTAAATGCATTCATAGAATGGTATATTTTCAGATATATTCAAAATTTCATCAAAACATGTCTAATAAATTATTACAACAACATGTACTAACAATACACTTTTATGTGAAATAAATGTTTCCTAAGATTCTATCTATGTATTTACAGTCAAGATGTGAGAAATACAAGTGAAGACAAGGACAAAGCAGGGACAAGGCAGAGACATGTGAGAGCCCTGCTGAGGCTGTGTGGCTAGAGCAAGGGAGGATGTCTAAGTCCCATTTAGCTACAAACTTGGACAAAGAGCCCCAGGGGCTCAGGGTGCCTTTAAGTTGAAGCAATTAGTACAACCCTCTCTGGGAGCATATTTTCACCCATAAAAGCAAGTCTATTCCCAATATTTGAGAACCAGGAACAAAATTATCTCATTATACATTTAGGTCCCTGAACCTAAGAATTTGTTCTTAATTTTTTTATGCTACAAAAACAGTACAGTGTATCTTTGTCTTACAAAAACTCTAAGGCATAGAAAAGCACAAGGAAAATAAAACTGCCCACGATCTGATTTTCCAGGGCCAATCCTACACCAGTTCTGTACAGCTTTGCAATTTCTTAATGCATAAATATATATTTTTATATACCATTATCAATCTGTACATATTATTTTACATTCTATTTTTTCTACTTCACTTATGAAATAGAGACATCTTTAAAAACAAATGTTTTCTTTCAAATATACCACTTAAAGAATAACTACATAAAAATAAATTGCTATGCAGCATATAGAAATAATATTGTTTTTAACCATACCTAAAATTATGAGCTTTCAAAGAATAAAAGTTTAGTAAGATATTCCGTAAGGATATGAAATCAGCATCGTAAACACTAATTCTGCTATACTGACTAGTTTGACTCAAAGGTGCTAAATAAATAGAGAGTTATTCATTGGAGAAAGATGAATAATTAAACACTGATTGTACATTAGGAGAGAAAAGCACTTTGACCCATACCAACAAAGTATTTTTTCCTATTCACAAGGGAATTAACATATCACAAAATGTCTAAGATTCATTTCCAAATATGTTTACTCACTTGCAGTATTTGTCGATTAAATCCCCTTACAATGAAGTTGATCTCACAGTACACTGCAAGGAAGACAGCCAGGGAAGCAAGCCAAAAATGAACTCCCATGGCAGAAAAGAAACAGCTCCTTCCCAGAGCAGGGAAGAGGAAAGTGGGGGATCAAATCTGCCTAACAGAGACCATGCTTACCGTTATAGAAGCCTCCCACCTGCTGGCTTCAGACTTCAAGGTTTCAGTGGTCACTCCAACTGCATCACCTTTTACCTCCCCCTTGTACTGACCCATACTGTACTTTCAAGTGCTGTCTCTGCCCTATGTCAGAGGCAGGGCTAGAAATTATTCTGTATTACAGACAGCGACTCTGATACTTAGGAGGGTCAGAAACAAAAGTTGCTGTAAATAATTTCAGTGAAATCAGATGAAAGTTGATTGATCAAGAAGCAGTATGAGTCATACTAAATTATCAGGAATTGGACCAGTACAAAAAAAATATCATTAGTCAAAATTTTAAGAGTCATAAGAGATTAGCACAACAATGCTTGATTTATCCAAGATCATAAAGAATCAATAAAACAATAAATCTTCCAGTACACTTTTAAAAGAGTCACTTCTATAGCAATTACTGTATGGTGTTAGGATAAAGCAGCTACTTGCAAGCTACTAAAGTGTAAGGGTTCTTACGTCCTTTGAAAGTGGTACCAGACTGCAATGCTTTTTTGATTTATGTCTGTTTCAGTTTTTCTCAATCGGCCTTCATTGTCTATTACTCAATGCTGGTGGCAATGTGACTACCAGCAGTATGTAGCTCTATACCTAAAATAAAAGTAAAAGCAGTCTGCAGGGTTCTTTAGGAGTCCAGGATAACAATTCTATTCTGTGGACCCAAAAGCCAGAAAATCTGGGTTCTAACAAGCCAAGATTTCCCACTTCAAAGAACCACAGACAAAGCATTTCATTTCTCATGGCCTCAGCTATCTCATCTACAAAATAGGCTACTATGCTATGCCTTGCCTAATTCACATGCCTGCCCTAAGGCTCATTAAATCTTGCATGGAAAAGGTACTATGTGAATACAGCAGGTTATGGTTTGACAAAATAGAAATAGTATTTCTATCATTATCATAAAAATAACTACCACTTGTTTTGGCTGTTTTGGGGTCTTATCTCTTGACTGTTATCTACATTCTGTCAAATTAAAATTATAAGACAAGTTATCACTTGAAAAAAGAGATTCATACTAAAGTATCATTAAAGTAACGTATTAAATGAACAGTAAATGCTACCTGAGTTAATCAATCACTGTTAACTTCTGGGCCTGGCACTATATTAACACAAGTGGAAGGTGGAAAATAAGTACTGTACATGATAAGTTCTTTTTCTTTTTTTAGCTATTCATAAACTTCAGAAAGAAACTTTAAATATGTAAAAGAAACAGACAATGCAATGAGATCTCAAGGTTATCAAAATGTGCCTTTTTCACTTAAGTACTAAAAATTCCCAAATTAACTGTTAACAATGGCTAACAACTGAACTCTTCACATTAAAAGTCTTAAAGCAGACTCTCATTTCTAGTCAAAGCCATTAATTTCACGTTAGTGAAAAAAGGTTCTTCAGAGATTGCTTGTCTTACCAGCTTACTGTCACAAGCACAAGACACTCAAACACTAACTCCAGCTGACAAAATAAAATATTGTTGTTCAGAGAGAGGCCTGCCTCTTATAATAGCCTGGCTTTTGCCCCTGAAGCCTTATTACCAAGAATAAACTTTATGAAAGGTTGCCATACATAAAGCAGACTTCCAGCTGCTCCTCTAAGCAAACATCAATGAGACTTTGTGATAAGAGAGATTAACTTGGCTATCACATCCAGGCGCAGGGCTGCCTCTGTAGACAAGTGAGTTTCTCACCCACTTTTTTCTAACATGGCAAAGAGGAGGAAAGGAGGCTTAAATGCTGAACAAAACACCTATAAAAGTGATTTAATGTAGTCTTGCTACTCTCAAAGAAAATAAGAAAAATAGAAATAGATTAAAATTTTAGTTTAACTGTTAGGTTAAAATAAAAATGCAGCTACTTTCCCAGGAAGGGCAGTTTCGGCATCCGTCTCAAACTGATACTCAGAGTAGTTCTGACACTTGCCAACTGAGATGAAGTAACCACAGCAACCTTCATAATTGTGGAAGGAAAACAGTCTGCCCACAAAGACAGGCATGAAAAAACATATTATTTAATAATCGTGCAGGCATAATTACTCTAAAAATACATGGAAAACTATGCTAAGAAATATCTCCTTAAAAAGGATCCAAAAACTGTAAGAAATCCTCAACTACAAGGTATTTCTCAAAGCATTTAAAGAAAAGCAAGTATGTTGGTTATTTTTTTTAAATACACTACAAAGAAAGGGGAGACTGGCTACTGGACAGATAAGCACAACACCTGCTGAACGGGCAGCCCTGAAATACTATCACACGTAGTCTACATATTAGGGAAATAAAGCCTGAAGTTTAATCATTTATTTGAGTCAGGCAGAGAGTAAAATGGGAGAGCTATAGTATAAACATTAAGCATGAATCCCAAAATCAGTCCTTTATTACACTACACTGCCTCTAAACCTATCTACATATGTTTATGAGACTAATACAGGAGTATAGACAACCAGAACTCAACTCTTCAAAAGGGGGGGGGTGAGACTATATACAGTTTCTGGCTGCTAAGATGGCCACAAAATGGTCAGCAGATGATTCTCCATAGATATCACTTCAAATATCTCTTGAAATCACCACTGTTAAAAATTTTCTGGCTGACACTCAATTAACGTTCTGATCATTTTATCATTTTACTTTCTTACTGAGTTTCTAAGCCTTTCTTCCATTGCTACTCATGTCTCTGGGACTAAGAAAATCTTAAATTCTTAAACAGCTCCCACAAATTCTTAACAGTCCAAGAGGAAGATATATTAACATGTTTTATTGGTCTACAATCTCATTTTTTTAGACCTAGGGAGTGAGCTAGTTTCAAGCTACTGGGCAAAGACAGGGATTGTCGCAGTGTATACATTTCATTTGGTCATACAAAAATAGAGAAAAATTTTTAAGTTTAATGTTTTCAATGTGGTCACCAAATTTAGACATCCTACAATCTTAAAATTAAATCCTACTCCTCCCATTATCTCCTTTGTATTACTACAGAAGTTCTTGGCCTTGTTATTAGAGATTTGACTTTAAAAAATATTTTTACTGTGGAGTATTTCACAAGAACATTAAATGTATCCACCTTTTTTCAAAGTATATGCACCATGAACATAGAAAAAGCTAAACAACTACATCTATTCTAATCGTTCTCAGATTTTAAGTTATTTCAGAAGCTCAAAAAAATCCAATTGCCAGGTTACAGTGGGCTTCTTTTTTGTGCTGGATCAAATTACCCAAGGGAAAAGGATGCAGAGAACTCAATTCCAGAATATGCACTCATTTTGAGAGTAAGGGACTCCCTATCTTTTGCTTGCAGCACTCAAGTGGGTGATGAACGAAGGTCACAGACATAGACGCCAAAATCCTAGCTGGAATGATCACCAAAATAACACGGGAAGGGTGTGAGTCAAAGAGAGAGATGTCAGCATCACTGATAAAGTTCCTCAAGTCTAAATCCTGTCTGTCCCAAAGAGCTTGATACTTTACTACAACACTGTCAAAATGAAACAAGATAAGGGCCGGAGATTTAGCTCAGTGGTTAAAGTGCTTGCCTAGCAAGCATGAGGCCCTGAGTTCGATCCCCGGCACCAAAAAAAAAACAAAAAAAAAAAACAAACAAACAAAAAAAAAAACAAGATATCTTCAAGCAAAAACCTAAAATATGAGAAGTCATTATATTATAGCGATACATGCATACCCATGTTATTAGCAGTACCACTCATAATAGCTAAGTCTTGGAAGCAGCCTACATGCCCATGAACAGATGCAGAGATATAGAAACTGTGGTATATATAAACAATGGAGTATACTCAGCCACAAAGAAGGATAAATTTGAATCATTTGTAAGGAAATTAATGAACCTTTAGACTGTAACGCCAAATCAAATGACTCGGACTCAAAAGGTTAAGTATGGCATGGTTTCTGCTATGTTAGAAACCCAAGGTATACACAATTTAGGAGCAAAATAAATAACAGGAAACAGGGAGACTTTGTGGTGATGGGAACATAAGGGTGGGAGGAAAGGGAGAGCTAAGGGAGAGGAAAGGGAGGTAAAAGGATCAAAATTAGATATGTATGCGTATCAATTCCCCATGATGAATGTACTTATTATATATCACAGACATGTACTAATTAAAAAATAAAATAAATGAAATGAAATAAAAGGAAGAATAATGTAATTCAGAGCATTTAGGGCCAGGATAGGATTTCCAAGTAGACTCTCGGTTCCAAATCTTTTCCCTGCTATCTGTATCCAACACTTTTTCCCTCGACCCTCCATGGCAGCCACCATCAAATTACACATAGCCATTAGTTTGGGAACAAACACTACCAAAATCCACACAAATGACAATGCAGCCATGCCTAAAGCAACAGCACCAAAAGCAAAGCTCCACCTCTCTTGACCACCAGAGAGATCTAGAGGCTGACAGAATAAGCAAAAAGCAGCTTCCCAGCTGAGCATGGTAGTACACACCGATAAATCCCAGCACTGTGGGAGGCCGAGACAGGAGGATCCCAAATTCAAGCCCAAGCTATGCAATTTAGTGCAATTTTATCTCAACATAAAAGCTAAAAAGGGCTAGGAATGTAGCTCAGTGCGAAGGCCCTGGATTCAATCCCAGTACTACAAAAAAAAAAAAAAAAAAAAAAAAGGACATTGCGTTATCAGGGGATCATTATCGGGAAATCCTTTCACTACATAAAACAAAACCACAATTAAATACTAAGATTAAGTAAAAAGGTCATAAAATTAGACCCTTGGATTACTAAAGTATAGAATTGCACTGTCTAATAATAGGGCTGCCACTGGCTACATGTGGTTTTGAATTTAATGTGTAAGTTTAGTTCCTCAGTCAATATTTGCCATTTTTCTAGTGCTAAAAAGCTACATGTGGTTGGGATAGCAACTCCATAATGAAAAGCATAGGTACAGAACATTTATATCAACACCCAAGTTCTAGGGGCCAGTACTATTAGAAATTTGCCACAAGAACAATGGTCTTACGTTTGTTCACCGAACATTAACACCTAGAAGTCATGGTAGATGAGGTCTATGAGGACACCAACCGTTAACAGTTGACTTAGGCATGGGATCACACACCTGTAATCTCACCACTCGGAAGGCTGAGGCAGGAGGACTGTCTCATGTTTGAAGCCAACCTGGGATACAGAGTAAGTTCATGGCCAGCATGAACTACAAAGTAACACCTTGTCTCAAAAAGAATAAATAAATAAAACCAAAACAAAACAAAAACCCCCAAAACCAATCAAACAAAAAAGTTTTGTTATGTCTGATATCATTTCAAATTTAATTCAAACATTACTGTAATCACTAGTAATTGTTTAAAGTTTATTAAAAATGGGGGAATGTTCATAGAAATGGTTAATATTAGCTTCTATTTTACAACCAATTAATCATTATGAACACTGTGGCAACATGGAAAAACAGAATCAAAGGAAAAAGCAAAATATATACCAGAAAAAAAAAAACTAGATAATTTGAACAAAGGAAAATCACTGTATTAGCCTGTATAGTTTTTCTTTTATGTAAATACTCACACAATCTTTCTAGGACTTATGAACACAAATAGCATACTTACCACAGTGGGATTGCCACTGCTTATCAACTGGCTGACTTCATGAAAAATGCTTTTGCAGTCAATTGATTTATCTAGTGATCCGCGTTTTACAATTACTGCTACTGCTAATAGAATCTGTTCCCGAACATACTTTTGGAGGCTGTAAAACATAAAAATCACTGTGAAAACACTTACCTAAATCTAATGTAAAAATATTCCCAAATTTTTTACTAAACCCAAAGTTTACTAAACCCAAAGTATACCACTGAGTATAGTATAACATGCTGGCTATGCGCAGAATACAAAGTCAGAAGACCTGGGTTTGAATCCAGGTTCCATTTTTTTCTGTCTGTGTGACCCTGGGCAAGACAGCACTTAAAGTCTCAGTATTTTCGTCTGTAAAATGAAGACGACACTAACAGGGTTATAGAGTACACATTCCTGGGACCGTGCCCAGTATACACTAAGCACTTTTATGCAATCAATGTTCAATAGGTGTTAAATATTGGAGGGGGACACTCTACAATTAAGATAAATTCTGATTTTATGTCCGTCTCCAAATTATATAATCATAACTCCCACTATCCCTTAATGTGACTGGGCAAAATGATAACTATCTAACATAAAATACAATGGAAACACATAAATTCTAAAGCAAACTTTAGCAATTTTTCTGTTTAGGTCCTGTTCCTCTGTGAGATGGCAGAAGCACCTGTCCCAAGTTGGGGCATTCTACAAAGCCCATTAAACCATAAACACACAGAGAGACTTAAATGCCTTTTGACATTTTCTTAAAGATAAAGCTCAGAAAACATGAATTGTGAAACACAGCCCCCTAAATACCACAAAGATACAACAACCATGTGCCCTTGGGATAAACTCACATTCCTTCCGCAACAAGACCTATCCACGACTCCCCTGGAACTGTCCCAAGGTGCCTATTGTCCACCATAATTATTAAGAGTGCTTCCCTTCCCTTTCAAAGTGTCCCAGTTTGGACCTAAGTTATACAGTATGTTCTCTGGCTTACAGGCCCTTGTGGCCAAGGCCTGCTCCTTTCTCTGACATAACTCCTTCCACATGCACTCAACACCGCAGGCACACTGAACTCCCTTCAGTCCCTGCTCACGCTCATGCATGCCAACGTCTCTGAACTTCTATTCCCTCTGCCAAGCCCATGATGTCACTTTTTCCAGAAAGTTATTACCAAGGGCTCCCGAGTCAGTCGCGCATGACAAAATGTATCTGTTAGTACTGTTTAACTCAATCTCCCAGATCAACCGCCCACTCCTAAGCATGCTAGTATATGTAAAACACATCACCTGCCATATAACGGACATTACACATTTATAAAAATGCACAAATGTGTCTCCATATGCCAAGACTGAAGTGAAAAATATTTTTTGAAACACAGACTTGAACCACTCATCCTTCATTTACTAAGGAAATATGGATTCTGTTTAATGCACAAGAATGTTAGCTGACCAAAAGGAAATTTTGTACTTTTTAAGGGACAAAATACAAACTGAACACTTCTAGAAGACATGTACATAAAGCTAATTTTAAATATCTCTATTGGCAAGAACTAGACGTTATTAGAAAATAAGTAATAGCTAACATTTATTGAGTCCTTATGCAAGGTTTTTGCAAATAAGCAAGATTCTGTCTTTAAAAAAATTAGGACTGGGGCTGGGGATTTAGCTCAGTGGTTAGAGTGTTTGCCTTGCAAGCACAAGGCCCTGAGTTCGACCCCCAGCACACACAGAAAAAATTAGGACTAGGGATGTAGCTCCGTGGTACAGCACTTGCCTAGCATCCAAGAGGCCTGGGGTTCAAATCCCCAATACTAAAACAAACAAAACTAATTTATTCTATCTAAATACATAAAGCAAATATTAATAGGTATGCAAAGATACATGGCAATACCAAAAATAGTAAGAGGCAAAAGGATACAGATGATTGGAGCATTCAGAGTATGGAATCAGAATTATCCTGGATAATATACCAGTTATGTCAGTAGTACTAAAATCATGCTTTGAAGGAGAGACATGCTCAAGTATTTAAGAATGAAGTAGCCAAGTATGGTAGCTCACACCTGTGACTCCTGATGGCCAGCACTCAGGAGGCTGATGTGGGAGGACTACTGCAAGTTCGAGGCCATCCTGGGCTACAAAGTGAATTCAAGACCAGCCTGAACTACATGCTATGTGACATCCTCTGGAAACATGCACATAACGCAATAGAGAAATAAAGTATGACGAAGTGTTGACTGAACCTTTACTAGGAAAAGGGCATGAGCAGGTTCACTGTACTATTCTTTTAACTTTACTCAAAGTTTTAAAAAAATTTCAAAGGAAAAATGAGTAAGTGTACTATTTCAATAGTAAACTCTACAATTAACTCTAAAATAATTTCTGAACTAATCAAAATTATTTAAAAATGGAATTATTTTGATAATATAAAAAAGACACACAAAAACACAATAAAAACCTGTCTCACATTTGCACCTATCAAGAGGGGTAGAGACCCAGCGTTCCCATGTTGGAAAAGGTGACCCCTAGGTAACTCCAGAAAGGGACGTGTCTTGGAGCCAGATGCTCCCCATGACTCTGACTCCTCAGGGAAGAGCGGACCATGGTGATGCCCCTCCAGCCAGGACTCTCAAAACCGTCTCTTGTGATCCTGACCCTACCACATGAGGTGGGCACCAAGCCTCTGCTCTACAGGTGAAAAGCCACAATGTTAGATTTTATGTCAGTTCCCCAATTTATGGCAATTACCCATCAATATACTGCACAGCAAAAAACAGGCCTGGGGGCAAAACTTTCTTTAATCTTCTTACAAACCAGGCACAGTGGCACACACCTATAATCACAGCACTCTGGCTAGGTGAGACAAGAGAATCACAAGTTCTAGCCCGGCCTGGGCAACTTAGCAACTCATGTCTCGAAATAAGAAATAAAAAAAATACTGGGAATGTAGCTCAATGCAAAGGCCTGGGGTCAATCCCCAGTGTCACCAAAAAAAAAAAAAAAAAAAATCCTACAGTTAAACTAGTATAAACACAGGCATTTCAAGGTTTCTTTTATTATATAAAGTTTCTCTCAACCTCTGTTCAACCATAAATATACACTCAAAATTGATTTCAAAATATTTTACTAGCATAAAGAAATGATCCAAAATTCATTTTTAGTAAAATTCAACAAAATATGTATCTCTTTCATGGTAAATCTGTAATAGCAATTTTGATGTGTGGAAGTGACAGTGTGTACAAAAAAAATTTGAACAAAATAACGCCAACGAACACTTGCTGACACTGTCAAGAGTTCTACTTACTTGCATTTACATTTATGTTACAGAGAGGTAGAAAGAAAAACAGTCCTGTCAGGTCTAGCAAACGCAGCCAATGGAAACAACAAAAGGACAAGCTAGTATCACATCCAAACAGTCTCACCAAATAAACAAAAATCAAGACACTTCCGGGTGTAATACTGCACACCTGTAATCCCAGTACATGGAAGGCTGAGGCAGGAGGATCACCACCACTTCAAGGCCAGCCTGGACTATTCACTGAGTCCAAGGTCAGCCTGAACTACATAGTGAGACTGTCTCAAAAAAAAAAAAAAAAAAAAATCAAGAAATAAATCAATCCAGTATAAAGGAGAAAAGAAAGTTTAAAACCAGGAACAAATCACTCTTACGCTATTAAAACCAGAAAAGTAAGCCATAACCTCCTCACACACACACATATGTACACAGATCTATAGGACACATTATCCACTAAACCTATCATGCTAAAACCTAAGTAAACTTTGTTTTTTTTCCCTCTCACAAATTTTTATGTAAAGTATTCAGTGATTAAGTGCTGAGTTTAAGTCAGTAATTGTTAAAGAATATAAATTTAGAGACGGCTGGTGGGCAGCTGATAGGAACAAATGCATGACAGTATGTTCTAAATAACATTTAAATTTTTTTGTATATATTTATCCCCATTAATGCCATTCTTGAGTACATGTTTCTGATTACATAACAACCCTGTTTTTCATTGAATCTGGAATTAAACATTCGACATATTCAATTGTACAAACAGCAAACATCAGTATACACTGGCCTATTGTTAAAAGAATGCTTGGTCTTTGGGAGACTTAAAAAAAAAAACAAAAAGATAAACAGCAATTCAATTACTCCCCCCAAACTGTGTAGATAATAATCTACATTTTTCTTTTAAAAAAAAATATAGGGGCTGGGGATTTAGCTCAGTGATTAGAGTGCTTGCCTTGCAAGCACAAGGCCCTGAGTTCGATCCCCGGCACCACAAAAAAAAAAAAAAAAAAAAAAAAAAAGCAACAAATATATATAGTCTTGTAAAATGTTTAAACATTACGTATGTGTGCAATGTAAAAAGAAAATTCACTTTCACCTCCTTCTTCAGCCTGATCCCTTTTTTCAAAGGAAGTCTAAACAATTTAATGCTTTTCATAAAGAATATTTCCTATATGATACTTTTATATAGATATGTAACATTGGCTTTGGTAATAGCACTTAATTTCTCCCTTCTCTCCTGTTGTGGGATACTCACCTACTTACAATACCCCATTCTAAGCTTAAAACATGTTGAAAAGAAATAACTAAGATCAATTTTTATTTATACCCAAATTCTTCAGAACTCTACAACCACCAAAAAATCCCCCCTAACATCCAGCATGATCTTTTCAAAGAGACAAAACCTAGTATCATAAGCTCAAATAAAATATATTATTTCATTAAGTATGAAAACAACTCATGATCACATGTGTATTCTTTAAAATACGACCCTTTCATACTGCTTAACCACAAATATCAATCATTAAAAAACTCAAGCAAAAAAAACAAAAAACAAAAAAAAAAAACCTCAAGCAAGCTCTCAAAAGTACTCTCAAAAACTCAGCAAAAGTACCTGAACAGTCTCTTCCCCGCGTACTTACTTGGGCCGCTGTAAGACATAGGTTAAAAGGAATGTTCGCAGGGACTCAATGCTGCCTTTTTCCAAAAGAATCCACTCTCGAACAACTGCCTCCATTATGGCGGTGGCAGCTTGGAAAAGGACATAGTCCACTTTACTAGTTTCTGAGGAGAAAAATGAAAACTTTCTTTAAATAATCGTCCATATTACCTTGAGTGTTCTGCATTTATTAATTTTAAAACAGAACTTTTCAGACAAGGAATAAGATGGTTACCTGTTCTTTTTTTAATCCAGTGACCTTGCTCTAGCACCACAAAGAGGTTAGTTCCTCTCAGAAGACACCTCAGGCAGGTGGCAGCTAATCACCGATCACAATTTTCACAAACTTTCCTCACCTCTCTTCAACTGTTACTTCCAAAGCATGAAGAACTAAAAAATAACACAGCTTTAAAAAAAATAAAAATAAAAATATAAAGCAATCAGAAAATGGCCTAAGAGATTCTCACCCTGTGCAAAACCACAACATTATATTGCAAAAATATCTTATTAAACTAGTCTTTGAACATTACTATTTGTGATGAGCCATGCTGCCAAAAAATTTTGATTTTTAAGTAAGCCTTCAGCAGGATGACTCATCTCCAACAGCAAGTTCAGAAACAAAAACATTCATGTTGAGGCTATTTTTCTCAAAATATTAAAACAAGTCATATTTACACAAGGTGAGAAGTTCTTGTGAATTTTCTGATTGCAGTACTGATCAAACTAAGTAAATCCCAAAGCTACACTTTTAAAAACCCAGCCTTAACTAGCAAGTTATAGTATCTGAACTAAAAACTAAATCAGGAGGAAAAAATAGAAAATTAACACATCTAAGAAATATTTTATATTAATTTTCTATTTTTTCTTCTATTCACCAATACTACTACAATCAGTACCCAAGCAGCATTAACAAAAGTGAGAAACAGTCAAAATGAAGTCAAGAAAAAGCAGAAATGTTCTGAAGGTTCAAAAAATAACCATCATGTAAAAGCTTTGAAAGGTCTACGATTAGACTTCAGATTATCTGCCAAGATCAGTGGACATGAGTATCTGGAAGTCACGAGAAATTAACACTAGGCCTAAATGGCACCTTCAAGAACTTATCAAAAGAGCATGAAGATACAGGTAGGCACACTGTGTTCTCTCCTGCTCAAGCTCAGGTAATTTACAAATCGTGCGAGTGGTCTTGGCACAATTAGCCATAAAAATACGGGGGGGGAATATGGGGGAAAAGGTGTACCCTACATAAATTCCTATCACATTAGACTACTTCACAGGACGTTTCAACACACCAAAACTAGTAAGAGGAACCAATTTGGACCTGTTTTTCTTTAGAGTTTTGCTTATTATTCTGTGCTGTCTCAACATGAATTCTAATTGAAATAATAATTAGAATTCACAAAAATTTAGAAACCTTAAAATACAATAAATAATAAACAGCTTCTGAAAATGTGATACTTATAAAAAGATAGGCTTAAAGTTTCAGGAAGGGGAAAAAATGAGAATTTTATTCCAAGAGGATTTAAAACCAGGCTGCATCTATTTTGATCACTTAAGCAGAAACATGGTACTTCAAATAAATAATCTCTCATTATAAACCTCTTCTAGAAGACAATGATGGTTATTTGCCTGTCCTTGTTTCCTACTGCAACTTTAAGGGAAAGAAAACTGAAATCAAAACAAAATCATAATCATATGTAAGAAGAGGTAAACTCTAAGGGACTCATAGAATTTCGAAAATAGAATTCTAGAGATCATCTAATTCGATTCCTGCATTTTCCAGTTGAAGAAACAGATGCCCCAAGAGAAAAGAGGGGAAGATTGAGGTCACATGCTGGTAAATGTTCCTTAAGCAACACTAGTCCACCTAAAATGCATCTACCACTGAAACAAAGCCAAATAAGCACCTTTTGATGCTCATGGGCACTGAAACATGTTTATTTTTAGCTATCTGTGCTTATATCCTAGCCCTTTGGTAGCAATTACAGAAGAATGATATTTGAAAACTTTCAAGAGATGAAGAAGTTCTAAAAACTTTTTTCTTTGATATTTCTATGTTACTGAATGAAGATCTCTAAATTACTATTCTTACTAGAAGGTGTCTCTGAGAACGGAAGAACCTGGGCAGGGGCAAATTCCAGAATTTAAAAGTAGGAATTTTCCTAAACTATTATACACTTTCTCATAAAAACTATTATCAGCCTTCACAAGTTGTTTCCATACAGAGTATAAATGTATAAGAGAAGCCAGAAGGAACTGTAGAAGCCTACCAATATGAGATCAGAACCTCCCAGGTACATGCAGCCTTATTCTGCAAGATCTTCATGATGACTCACAATTCATCTAAAATTTCTTAACTACTTTTAGGAAGATCTGTTGCTGACCTAGGACACTGGCAAAATGATAAAGCATTTGAGGTCACTTTAGCAGAAAGCCTTCACTTGCTACCACAGTAATTTTTTTAATAATAATTATGGCAGCTGGCCATGGTGGTGCATGCCTGTAATCCCAGCACATGGGAGGCTGAAGCAGGAAGATCATCATAAGTTCAAGATCAGCCTGACTCTGTCTCAAAAAACAAAAAACAAAAAAATATGGAAAAATAATTCATTTGTTTCTTGTCAGCCATTGAAACTAGATAAAACCACATAGACAAAAAAGTTCAAGTGAAGTAAATAAGAGAGAAAAAGCATTACAATCTGATCAAAGAAGTTCTTTGTTTTTTTTGTTGTTGTTGTTTTAAAGAAAAATAAGTCACAAATATTCAGCTACTACAATTACCTCTCTGGCCTTAAAGATTTCTTTCTATCCCAAACAGGAAATGTAAGCTCCAAAAAGTCTGCTCTTTTGGCGTAATGGTATCTGTGCCCACTAACCAATAATAAACCTCAGGTGAAAGAAGATAAACTTGACAGTATCACTAAAGAAACACTGTTCCGAATACAGAGAAATAAAAATTTACTACTTTAATTGACTTTTTACTGGTTTATAAGTGAACCTGAAATCCATTTCTCCCTGCAAGACCAAAAAAGAATGCTGTGAAGTTAGCTCTGGAAGAGGTAAACCAGTCCCTCACCGTTCTTGGTTATTTCTTCTGGCAGAATAGAACTCACAGGAGTTTTGAAGAAATATGTGCCCCTAGGAAACTAGTAAATTCCTAAGTGCCAAAGATTTCTGAGGTGAAGTAGACTAAAAGTACTCTTCTGACAAAACACACACGTGTGCAACATGCAGACACACACATATGCCACACACAGAAAAGAGCAAAGAAAAATAAAAATTAGAATGAAAAGAAAAGGATAAGAGGTGAAGGAAATGAGGAAAAATGAGAAACAGAAAACTGAAGTTAGAAGTGAGAAGAATTTAAAGAGGCCAGAAAAGGGAAGTATCAAAAAGAACTTCTCCCCTTTATCAGAATATATTTCCCAGACATTCTATAAAAATGACGTATCATCCCTAAATAAGAATGTGAAAATTCTGAATTGTGATTGACTGCCACTTGTATGAGAAGTCTTCTTAGAGGAATTTGCCCTTCTGTGCTGGTGGCAACTGAGTAAGGAGTTAAAAAAGATTTTTTGTGAAGTTTAGATGTAAACATTAATGTAACACAGGCTTTGCAGTACATTAATGATTATGCTCGTCATACATACACGCCACCTTATAAACAGTTAATGTCTCAAAACCCCAACTGATTTTAAAAGCACAGCCAGAACAAGCGATACTACTCTTTGGAAAATTTTATCAGGAAAACCAAAGTATTCTAAAACAAGCTCAAATCAGAAAAAAAAAAAAGTCATAAAATATACATATTCTAGAAAGGAAAGAATGGTATAAACAAATACTCTCAAATAAAATACTTATAACTTAGATCAACCATTTCCTGCCCATCTAGCATGACACTACATTGCAACACAAAGATCAAACACTGATGGAACGAATCCTTGTCACTGCAGGTACAGCAGAAGCCAGGAAACCCAGACTCACATTATATTAATACTAACAGTTTAACACACAGTTTTCTAAATCTATTAATGCTGAAAAATTTCAAATCAGTAAGGATGAGTTAATAGTCCCTTAAACTCTTTATATGAATGTTTTAATTTGTTTAACACTGAATTAAATATTCTCCACAAACATAAAGTAACAATTTTCTTAGTAACAGAAACAAATCCACTTAAGTATAAGCACTGACCACTTCTAAGTAAATTAATTAAAATGGCCTCATTTAGAATTAAAAAGCAGTTGTTAAAACTTTGCTCTAACAATAAGTAAGATCTAACTCCCACATGGGACAGAGTCAGCTTCGCCACTACTGCTAGCTCCTCGCGAAAAGAAAACACAGCACTTTTTAAACTGGTCATATTTTTAAAAGCTATTTTAAATGCAGTAATGCGGCCATAAGTGCTTTAACACATGTTACTACACCGGCACCTCACAACAACTTAAAAGACAGCCAGGTTCATGAAGGCAAGTGGTACTATTATTCCATACTGCAGATGAGAAAGAGGCCCAGACAGGCTGACTTCCTCAAATTCACAATGTGCAGCAAGTACCACTGGCATCGGATCTCACAGTTCCAACACAGCACTCTTTCCTCTACAATCTAACAGCTCTCACTTAAAAGCCCCATATGTAAAGCATTTTTAATATATAACCATAATTGTAGTTCACTTCAATCTGGAAACCAGATTACTGGAGAGTGACAGATAAGCTCTACCAAAAGCACAAGAATAACTGGTCAGATGTTTTAGTTCCTAGTAGTCAACTAATGAATTTTGTAGTCATGGATGACTCAGCCTTTCAAAAGCATAAGGCTTAAGCATGGATTATATAAAAGATGGCTTCAACTAAGAAAAACAGCCAACAGTAATCAGGCTATAAAATAAAAATAACCAATGAAATCTCCTTGCTCTTACTGAACTAAGAGACAGATGGCAACATCACATACAACTCTTAGAAAATGCCATCTTTGGACAAAAGTTATAATCCTTGTGATTGTTTTAGAAGAGATCATTTCTATACATAAGGAACTCAGAATATGTATCTGACAAAAGTAAAAGTAAAAGTCAGTGCTTTATCTTATGATATACATATAGGGATAATCTACCCAGAAGTGACTTTATTGAGCAAGTTGTGTACAAAATAAATGGTTAAAAAAAAAAAAACCACTATGGAAAAACAACTAAAAGAAAGAAAATATAGAATTCTCCAAAAACAATCTAATTTTCAAACTAACGTATGGTAAGAGATATTATCGTACGTTTTCTGTAACCAAGGGTATGACATTTGAAAACAACTGCAAAAAACATTAGATTCTCCCCCCACACACACTATTAACAGTCTTCACATTAAGGTCAACAACAAAACATATTATTGAACAATATGTAGGGGAAAACTACAAAGTAAAAACAAAATTTTTTTCCTAGTTTTATAGAACATCTTTAAAGTCACTGCAATAGAATCATTATTTATGGAAATTCATTAACTGCACATCTGCTTATTTTAAAAGGAATTTGAAATAGCTAATGTTTAAAATAGAAAAACCAGATCTGTCTATGCCACAATATCTTTAAATTGAGTACTTACCCAAAATATGCTTGCAAACTGCAAATGGTGATTTTGATTTTCTAAATGATAAGAATATGTGTTCTGCATGCTGTCGTTGTTCATTATTGACCATAGAAGGTGGTGCCTTGAGAGTTAAAAACAAAAATAGTGATTTATTAAAAGAAAGCTTGAACAAGAAAAATCCTTCTACCTAGAAGATGAGAAAACATGTCAGGCATGGTAGCCCACTCCTGTAATCCCAGCTACTTTCGAGGCTGAGATAAGAAGATTCCAAGTTCAAGGCCAATCTGTGCAATTAGGTAAAATCTTATTTCAAAATACATTTTTAAAAACACCCTAGGGAGGTAACTCAGTAGTAAAGCACTGCCTAGCATATTGAAGGCCCTGGGTTCAATTCACACAGAGGAGGCGAGTATGAATGAGAATGTTTTCTTTTTCTTTGCTGGTGTTAGGAGCACTAAGGGAACAAATTTCTGCTTAATTTTCTAAGAAATTATAGTATAAAGTGTCACGATAAACATTTAAAATAAAGTTTTAAAAAAAAAATTCCTGGTGAGGTTTGAGTCAGAATCCATTAAAGTTGCCAGAATTTAGAAAAGTACATACTTATCTAACAATCTTTTTGTATTTTTTAAAAGAAAATTACTTATTGTTGGCTTTTATTCCAAAATGAATCACTCAATCTAATTTGATCTAGGTTCAGATAACATCTAAATTCCTCAGTGCTGGCAAACTGAATCCAACTTACAAAAAAGTAATTTCTAAAAGCAATCCTTTGAGCTGGGTGTGGTGGCACACGCCTGTAATCTTAGTATACTTGGAAGGCTGAGGCAAGAAGATCAGCCTGGGCTAGTGAATTCAAGGCCAGCCTCAACTTCATAGAAAGACCCTGCCTCTAAATGAATGAATGAATGAATGAATGAATGAATGAATGAATGCAATCCCAAGGACCAAATAATTCTACTTCTAAAATCACCATTATTAAGTGAGAAAAAATAGGGAACAATTAGTTAAATTTGGAATTTATGAAACTCCTCTTTGAATAATAAATTAATTAATCAAAAAGGCAAGACTTCTATTTTACCAAAAACAAGCTGTACGATCTGCTTAAATTTTTAAAATTCCATTTTGGTGTAACAATTTTTCTTCTGAAGATGATACTCTTTAGAACCAGATACTGTACACCCAAATATATAGTCCTATTACGTGGTCTGGTTATTTTTGATCTATTAAGAAGAACTATCTAAAGAGAAGGGAAAAAAGAGATTGCTTAAACAGCCTACGAAGTCTCAATATGGAAATAATAAAGACTTATTCTACCATCTACCTGTATCATTAGCTTTAGAAACATGTTGGGTAAATGGTAGAAGAATAAACCCTTTTTATTCTAACCAACATAAGGAGGGGAAATCGTAACTTTGAATGTATCAAAGAATCTTAAAAGAAGACAAACACTGTAACCAAGTGCATTAGATTAATATTCATAAATTGTATCAATTTAGTCACTCTAACTTCAGTCAATATAATAAAGCAGCGATGTGCATGGAAGGAAAATTAACTACTGTGACACTCTGCTTAAGAGAATTACTCTACTACAATTAGCTAAAAACAGTTCAGATTCTTCCTAATGGTACAGCACCCTCTTGTGTCAAATTCTTTAAAACTTTTTTTCTTAAAGCTCTAGAAATAAGTTATGGTAAGCAGCTAACTACATCCAGTAGAAAATACTTTTGTCCTTCCATCTATGAATTATTCCTACCATTTTCTCTAGTTCACAAGACAAGTTTATATTTTTACAAGGTATCTTATCACTTTTTATGTCTGGTAACTATACCCTGAACATACAGCATTTTAGCAAACACTGCAAGTAACTACTGCTACAGATACAAACTAACTCTGGATCACCTAGGTAGTTTCTGAACCATTCTTCCCATTATCCTTAAAATGCACTTACACATGCATAATTATATACATACTATATTGCATATAATGTGCTAGTTATTCTACAGACAAAACAAAACGTTTCTAAAGTTAATGGTCCAAAGTCACGTACAATCTATTAAAAAGTACAGGATTATAACATTAGTGTAACAAAGAATGACATTCCATTTATAGAATACAGACATAATGAAATACAATCTGAAAGTTATTGACCATATAGTTGAATATTTTGTTTTGCATTTTGAGACAGGGTCTCGGCTGTCCTGAAACTCACTATGTAGCCCAGGCTGTGCTCAAACTTGTGGCGATTCTCCTACCTCAGCCTCTGGAGTGCAGGGATTACAGACATGTGCCACTATGCCCAGCTCATATAGTTGAATATCATTTTATCTATCTCTAGTTCCTAGGGCCGACCATATGCAAAGGGAGAGGCACTGAAACTAACATTTATTAAAACTTAGCATCTCAAAACATTTTAGATACATACACATACATGTATCTAGATACACAAAAAAGAAGGAAAAAACAGAGGTGAAAAGGAAGGCAATTTCATTCATCCTTACAATGTTACTTTACAGTAGTCCTTGCTTTATTCTAGGTTTCACTTTCCTATAGTTTCATTTACCCAAAGTGAATTGTGATCTACACATATGAAGTAGAAAATGCAAGGAACAAACAATTCATAAACATTAAATTGTAGACCCTCCTGAGCACTGTAATAGAATCTGGTGCCATGCCATTCAATTCACCCCAGGATGTGAACCATCTCCTATGTCCAGAATATCCACTACTGTACGTGCCTTAGTCACTGAGTGGCTGTCATTTAGTAGCCATCTCAGTAATTACATCAACTTTTGCATACATGGTCTGATTTGATCTTAGCAACATGCCTACAGGACTTATCTCTTCTTTTACATAGGGTGAAACTGAGATTCAGAGATGTGTTGTGCGCCCAACATCACCAAGTTATTAAGTATCATAACCAGGATCTGACCTTCAATTTTTTGTGACTTCAAAACTCATACTTCACTGTGAATTTAAATATTACTGTAAATGAGGGGGTACGTAGTTGGGTGGACTACTATCTCTCAAATATACAGTAGAGAAATCTGAATAATGTTCCTTTTGTTTTCTGAGAAAAGGTCTTGCCATGTAGTACAGGCTGGCCTTGAACTCGCTATGTAGTCCAGGATGGTCTCAAACTTGTGACCCTCCTGCCTCAGCTTCATGAGGGCTGGAATTATAGACATGAGCCACCGTGCCTGGCTTGTATATAATATTCTTGGCTTACTAACAGTATTACAAGCATTTTTAAAAAGTCATATTGATAATTGGGTACTACTTAGAAAATAAATTATGAAACTAGAGAAAAAACATGTTCTGAAGTCATACCATAGAGTTCATATTAAAGATCTCTTAGCTTTAATTTTGTAATTGTCTTTTAGAGATGGATGGCTTAATGTTCTAATTAGAAAATGATAAATGTACCACCCCAAAACATGAACATCAATAACACTGAGCCAGGCACAGTGAGGCATGCCTATAATCCCAGTACACAAGAGCCTGAGGCAGGAAGATCACCATGAGTTCAAGGCCAGTCTGGGCTACACAGCGAGTTCAAGGCAAGCCTGAACCTCATAGCAAGTCCCTGTCTCAAAAACAAAACAAAACAAAACAAAATTCTTTTGACTCAGTCATTGAAAATTTTAGATGAATGGTAAGAATTTGTTCAACTTACTTTCCCCTCTATAAATCTCTTCTTAAGCCTTTGGAGTTTACCACTGCCCCATCTCAATTTCAATCTGTTAACCCAAAATGATACATTTTATTACTTTAAATTTATAGTACCAATATTTCACAGTAGTCTACAAGGAGTACTAGAAATGTCAGGTACTGGTCCTTTCCAGCTAAACAAATTTGAGTCATTGCCCTCAATTAATTCTTTGTGCAAGTGTATAACCCAAAGTTGCCCTTTCAACTAGCTCTCAAACCTCTCATGTTATTTTGATCCTCATTACTCTTTTGTCTCAGAAAAGGCCTTAGTCGTATTTTCACAAAGTAAAAACCATGGTTATATGCCAAGCAGCAAGGCTGGGCAACACAGTAAGGCCCTAACTCAAAATCCTTCCGATATGAAAAACTCCTTTATGCATCTTCCTCTTGAAAATCTTCCTTCATCCCAACATTCTCCTACCTCGCCGGCTTCTTGTAAAATATCCCCTTTCCCACAACTTTCTAGTAAATCTATGTCCTCTCCATCCGTAAGCATCATGTCCTCCATCTGTCCTCTGCCCTCTCTCCTCTGCCACCTACACTCATCTTACAGTTGTACTTAGCTGTGGCTCCCTTCTTTCTGCTTACAAACAGTCCCTCTCTATCTCCAAAACCCTTTTACACAATCCGTAGCCAGCTTTAATGACAGAACAGGACAGGTACTCAGGAAAGTCTGGTTCTGACCCAACCTGTGCAGCACACTAGCTAGGAAACTTCAGGCACAGAAATGCCCGCTCAGCTCCAAGGATCCATCCACCTGCAAAACACTGCTAGGAATTCATCTTATAACTGACCAAAAAACTGCATTTTAACATGAGCAGACAGGTCTCACAAAATTCATCTTTAATCATTAACACAAGTTCCTTAAAATTTCAAGGTTTATGGGAGAAGGTGGTCCTAACACATGGAAAAGGCTAAAAACACATGGAATTAACCTCAAAAAGGAAAAAGGGAGGTCTTACCCAATCAGATATGAATACTTAAGAAGATATAATAATAAACAATATTAAAGCATTAAAAAATGAAACAGAAGAATTCCCAGAAACTGACATATGACCTATGACAGATCAGGAAGGAAAGGATGATGATGCTAAAACACTGGCTACTTCTACAGAATTCTAGATTGAAAAACAAAATGCAAAACTTTAACACAACATTAGGAAGAAAACAGAAAAGTGATTAGAAAACAACAAGAGATTAACATACAAAAATTACAAGAATGAGAAAAGACAATGAGAAACTGACAGTTACCTTCTCAATATTCACCTCCCCTTTTTCCTACCAGAACCCTAATTTGATTTATATAGCAAAGCACCCATGTAAATGATATTCCAAACCTCTCTCTCTATCTCTTGTTTTTTTGAGGTTTTTTGTTTTGTTTTTTTCCCCTAAGACTGGGTCTCACTATGTAGCCCAGGCTGGTCTCACTAGCAATCCTCCTACCTCAGCCTTCCAAGAGCTGGTGTTACAGATGAGTACTACAAAACTCAGCTCCTAGTTCCCTTTCTAACTAGGAGTAGCTATGGGATTAAGCTCTCGGCAATAAAGTGTAAAATTTGGGGGGATTCTCTACAGGTATGATTCAGCTGGAACACAGCACATTGCCTTTCCTGTTCCCTAGAAATAGGAATGATGACCATAGTTCTACTACCATCTCGGATCCTAAAAAGACCCAGAAGATGGAATACACCCCTGAAGAACAGGAAAACACAAAGGGAAAACTGGTGAGCCCCAGTGACCATCTCTGGATAGTATAACCTCAAATGTGAAAGAAAATAAACTTTCATTTTTAAAAATACTATGGGGGGAGAGGAGTAGGGTTCGAACTCAGGGCCTTGTGCTTTCCAGGCAAGCGCTCTACCACTGAGCTAAATCTCAACCCCCAAAATACTGTAATTTGAGTTTCTGCTATACACTGCCAAATTCAATCCAAACAAACACAAAATACAATAGACAAATAGCCCATTAAGAACAGATCACACAATTCAGAGTAGAAAGTAAAATGGTTAATAAACATACTCAACCTCACTAGCAAACACAGAAATGCAAACCAGAACAATGAGTCATCATTTCTGACTGACAGACAAAAATTAAGTATAAAAACAAGTGTTTGGGAAGTTGGGGGTACCACAGACAATTATAAACTCCTGATGGTACCCTAAAATGGAAGATTCACTTGGGAATTTAAAATCATCTAGAAAAAGTTGTTGGTCCTGAACAAGGTATGTACAAGTCCCTTTCAAGGCATATATTTTCTATGGAACTTCTCCCATACACACAGAGGCTACACAGTTGTTCCCAAAGCACTATAATAGCCTTTGAAAAAGAAAACGAAAACACCAAAGTAACAATTTGAATTTCTACCAACAGGGAATACATTATAATACATCACACAGTGGTTTAAAAGGCAGTTAAATGATTGGACTATCAACATGGACAAATTGGAAAATTGTCCTGAATGGAAGAGGCAAATGACAAGACAATATACCATTCACCTAAAAATTTTAAGTAGTATCTTATTTATCTTTGTAGAGAAAGGATGAAAACATGGAAGGGAAAGCTATGTAGCTTTAAAATTATGTTTACTTTTGCAGAGGAAGAAAGGCTGGAGAATAGCATGCAAAGGAATTCAAAAGGAGCTTCAAATATATCTGTTAGACACACACACACATATATATATTTTTCAGAAAATTAAATGGCTTTATTAACATTTGCTAATCTAGAGGTAGGCACATGGTTACGATTTATATTATCCTACATGCTTTTCTGTTCATTTGAAACTCTGGCTTCTTTACATGAGTGGGCCTCCCATTTCCATGGTGTAGCTGATTAGATGCCCTGGACACTCTTCTGCTAAAACCACATTAAAATGATAGATCAAATATTTTGCTTTAATTTTAAATACATCATTGAACTTACAAGCAATTAAGGAATCATCAGAAGCTTAAAAGGAAAGAAAAGCAGGCATACAAAGATGAAAACAAAAAATTCATTTACCTGGAGACAGGTGCAAATCCCTACTGACTTCAAACCTCTACTTTGACAGTTGCCTGTCAAATTAAAGAATCAGGCCAAAAAAAACCCATATATGCTGGAAATGTCAGAAATGGAACATAAAATATGTTTAAAAGAGCAAATAGGGGCTAGGGATTTAGCTCAGTGGTTACAGTGCTTGCCTTGCAAGCACAAGGCCCTGAGTTCGATCCCCAGCACAAAAAAAAGAAAAAAATATATATATATACTCTAAAATAAAATGCAAAAGCAGATCCCTGTGTATTTCTGGTGATTACATAAAATGGTATAGCCAAAAAAGGGAGGAGGGGGGAAGCCACTGTGGAAAGTAGTTTGGCAGTTCCTCAAATAATTAAACACAAAATCACCATATAATCCAGCAATTCTACTTTCTAGCACACATCCAAAAGAACTGAAAGCACAGCCTAGCACTCAGGACACTAAGGCAGGAAGGAGGCTGAGGCAGGAGAATCACCATGACTTTGAGGCTAGCCTGGTGAACTATATAGCAAGACCTGGTCTCAAAAAAAAAAAAAAAAAAAAGGAAAGCAAGACTTTAATAGATTGTACCCAATGATCACAGCAGCATTAGTAACAAAAATGAAAATGTGGCAACAACTCATATAAAGAATAAACAAAAAAGTGGTACACACATACACTGAAATATTATTCAGCCTTAAAAAAAGGAGTAAAACTGTGACAAAGGCTACAATACGGATGAACCTTGAAAGTACTATGCTAAGCAAAATAAGCTAGACAATAAAGGACAAACATTGCCTGATCCCATTTATAAGAGATATCTAAAATAGTCACAGAGAAATAAAAGAGAGCCTAGTATGGCGGCACATACCTGTAACTCCAGTACTTTGGGGGGCTGAGGCAGAAGGATCGTAAGTTTAAGCCCAGCCTGGGCAACTTAGTGACTTAGTGAGATCCTGTCTCAAAAAATAAAAAAGGGGTGAGCATGTAGCTCAGTGTGAAAGCCCATGGTTCAATCTCCAGTATGAAAAGAAACGAGGAAAGGAGGGAGGGAGGGAAGGAGAGAAGAAAGCTGGTTATGTAGGACACAATGGGGGTGTTTAATGGGTACAGAATTTCAGTGCAGGATAATGGAAAAACTCTGAAGATAGTGGTGATACTAGTTGCACAAAAATATGAAGGTACTCAAAATGACAAATTGTATTTTGTATTTTGTCACAATAAGAAATAAAAACTGTAATGGTAGCTCAAGGGCACAGTGCTTGCCTAGTAAGCGTGTTGCCCTGGGCTCAAGGCCCCATAGCTAAAAAAAAGGGAAAAAAAAAGAGCAAGATATCACAACAGAATGTTTAAGAGCAATGTAAGAGAATCTTAAATGTGAACAGAAATATGTATCAGTTGGATGGTAGGGATACAACAGGGACATAGTCAACTATCCAAACTTGTCAAACTGGACACCTTAGGTTTGTGAGTTTCACTGCATATTAATATACTTCAATTAAAAAAGATAAAAATGTAATCAACAGGCTAAAAGGCATCTTAGAAACATTGGAAAGAAAATTGGGAAAACTGAAGACATGAAAAATCACTAAAAGGCACAAAGGTACATATATGAAGCCCCTTGGTCGACAAAGCGAAGGCCCCTCCTCTGCTCTCTTCAGAGTGCCACAGGCTGACCTCTAGATAGCAGGTCACCCAGGTTCCTCACACACACAACCCCCCCCCCCATTGCTCTCTTCCGCCCCACTTCCAGGCGTCCTTGCTAGGATCCTTCCTAACACAGTGTGGCGTCCCAATGGGAGAAGAAAAGGAACCAGAAAGATGAAGATCCCAAAACTAATGAGAAACATGAAAACTTGAAATGAGAAAGTCCAACAAATGTCAATCTGAATAAAAAAGTGAAAAAAGATCATATTACTGGTATTATAGTGAAACTAAAGAATTCAACAAAGAGAAGTTCATAAAAGCAGCCAAAGAAAAAGGATAACTCTTCAAGGGAATAAGAGATAGAAGTGGATTTCTTAAAGCAAAAACAGAAGTTAGGAAACTGAGGGACAATAACTATTATCTTAGAAATATGTATTTAGGAGCTGGGGATGGTGGCACACATCTGTACTCCCAGCACTCAGGAGGCTGAGGCATGAAGATCCCTGCAAGTTCGAGGCCAACCTGGGCTACATAGTGAGACCCTGTCTCAAAAAAACAAAACAAAACAAAAAAAAAAAAAAAAAAAAGGAAAAGAGATATCTATCTAGGGGAGTATTTCGCTTTTGAATGCTCCCTACTCATCGAGTAGCTATCTATCATCTCTCTTTTGCCCCCTTTTCACCATCTTCAAATAAATTGTCTTCTCTTAGTTTAAAATACATATATATATGGAATTTAAAGAATTAGAGTATAATGAAAGCATGTTTATGCAAATAAAACCAAGAGTGTCTACCACTCAAGTGCTCTCCTTATAGATACTCTCAAGAAGAAAAGCAATCCCAGATGGAAGGTCTTGAATGCAAAGGACTATGGAGTAAAAATATTATCTATGTTAACCCAACCTAAATGAATATGGATCACATTCTTAAAATTATTAATTTATAAAGCTAAAAAAAGATTTTTAAAAAAATTCTGGACAGGGGCTGGGGATTTAGCTCAGTGATTAGAGTGCTTGCCTTGTAAGCACAAGGGCCTGAGTACAATCCCCGGCACCACAAAAAAAAAAAAAAAATTCTGGACAATAATAGCATAAATCAGGATAGGTTTTCAAAATCAAGACCCTTTCTGTTTAGCATGGAATATACAGGATTACAAGCTGGGGCTACTCACAGCTCAGTGGTAGAGTGCTCAACTGGCATGTGCAAGGCCTTGGATTCCATCCCAGGCCCTTGAAACAACAAAACCTATGATTCAAGCTGAGCTTATCCCATGTGATCAATTTTACCAACTGATCATATAGGAGTAAGCTCAGACCTTCCATCTTCAAATGATGGTCATCTTAAATCAGTGGCTCTTAAGGCAATTTTGTGCCCTACAGACATCTGACAGTGTCTAGAGTCATACTTGGTTGCCACAACTGGGGAGTGTTGCTGGCAATCAGTCACTAAAAGGTAGGGATGCTGCTAAACATCCTTCTCAACAAGGAATTAGCCTGCTCAAAATTCCAGTACTGACACAATTGAGAAACCTTGCGCTAGGTGAGTCTTCTAAAACTCGAACATCAATGAATGAACAATGTGCTTCCAAGGACGAAAGAGAAATACAGTACTCTTGACCAGTCAGCTATTACGCAAGAATTACTTCATTACACAGTATTCTGGGACAAGAACCTGGACCAACCTGTTTTGCTAAACGGAGATGTAACAGTATTCTTTCAGCTTTTATGATGTCAGTGTAAGAAGAATCTCTTGAGATAGTTGGTAATTGGAAAATGTCAAAGTAGGCACATATATAAAGGTGATGAAAAGTTATTAATCATTCTAATTGGTGTTTATAAATCTAAAAATGAAAATGATTTCTAATTATAATCATGTTACATGTCCATCGTCTTTATCAATATTATGTACCATCGTATCTTCAAAAGTATGTTCTGATAATGATAGAGCAAGAAAAACAACAGGATGCAGTTAAGACAGAATCGTTAAAACTGTGTGTAATGGCTAGAATTAGTATTGCGTCCTGGGTGCCAACAACCAGAAGAAATGATAAGCTACCATATTTCAAAGGTGAAGCAGTCCTTACAAATCAGAAGAAGAATGCAAAGACACACAAAACCAAACCCCAGACAAGTACTGCCCAACACAAGTGGCTCCATAAAACTACCACACTACAAGTGCTAAATGGCTACCACACTGGAGAGAGTAAACACAGAACATTCCCATCAACTCAGAACATTCTATCTGATAGTACTATCATAGAAGAAATTTAATTAGCTCAACTAATATTTGAGTGCTTACTATAAGAGCATCTTGACTTACATGCTTTGGTGAAGGTTATTTGCTATATCACAGGACAAAATAAGAGCTAGCATTTTACAGGGTGCTTAATAGGGGTCAGACATCAAACATTTTCCTTTTTAGGTACATTAGTTTTATCTTCACATTAACCCTTGGGATAAGATACTGCCCTATTTTTGACATTAAAAAACAGACATGAAGTGTGCCAAATGTCACACAGTTTCACTGGTAGAGCCAAGAGAATTTGGACAGTCCAGCTCTTCTGTCATGAAGCCTTTCGGTTCCTATGGTTTCAATAGTTTTGCCACATGTGCTAACTAATATAGCATTAGGGATTTTTCTAAGACCTCACTTCATTAGGTCACTATTTACTACTGATTTGCTCACTTTTTTTTTTTCTTCTTTCTTCTTTTTTTTTTTTTTTTAAGGACAAGGTCTCACTATATAGTTCAGGCTGGCTTTAAACTCACTATATAGCCCAGGCTGGCCTTAAATTCAAAGTTATCCTCCTGTCTCAGCCTCCTAGTGGTGGGATTAAAAGTGTGCACCACCACACTCTGGCTTGTTTTCTAATGAGTTCTCTAATCCTTACCACAAAGCTACAGAACACAGATCAACCTTCTAAAGTTAGTAGTCTTATTCAAACCACAAGGCAAATAATTTTATATTAAGACATGTACATATTATGGATTAGAAAAAATTTCTATTAATTTTTTTTCCTATTAATTTTTTTTATTATTTTTTGACCAAGAACATGTATTGGTACATTGTCCATATATTTCCTATTAATTTTTAATGTATAAGTTGAGACAAGAAATTTGGAGCCGGTGTTAGGGGTAATCCCCAACTTCTCCCATGTATATTTATTCTCTTTCACCTTGAAAGTTACTTCAGTATTTTTAAAAAAATGAAGATTGAAGTATTTTTGTTGACCACCTTCAACAACCTCACTTCCTGCCTTATGCGGCCTGCTCAGATCAGGTTTCTCACACACCAACAGCCAGAACATCAACACCCTGAGTCACAAACTGCACTAAGCACTGAGTGCAGGCCAGGCCCTAGAACACCCAGCCCCTCCCTCAGAGCCGTCCCGTGCCACTCTCCTGCGCTCTTGTCGTGCCTTTCACCCAACAGCCCTGTCCTCGGCACTGCCTCTAGGACACCGTCAAGGAAACACAAGCAAGGCCTCCAACTAATAGTGTTAGAGCCTAGCAAGGGGGACCAACATCCACCCATCTGTACATAAGCATATACAGCGCCTTGTTTTGAAACCTGCTGCAGCAAAGCAAGTATCTACAGGCTTAGAAACAGAAATTAGTGCTAAAGACTGTCACATTCATTGGAAAAGAATGCTGTCTTAATATGAAAATTTGAAGAATCAATTACTAATGAGAAAGGCAATTTTAAAATTATGTTTGCTTATCACTAAAGATTAGCAGGAGGATGCATAAACAGTACTTTTAATTAGATTCAAATCATGAAGCTACTTTTGATGTCTTGTATAATCTCTACATATAATAAAAACTATCAGAGGAAATATTAAAAACATTGTATAAATTTACTTCTAAAATTAAATTCAAATTTACTTAAAACTGAATTATATGAAGTTAAATGTTAGAAAAACATTTTGCAAGACTCCTCAGTTCTAAGTATACTTAATACTTCAAAACAATTAGAAAAATCACCCTAATGTCACAGCCTGTAGAGGCATTAGTATTAGATGCATCTGCCAAAAGATCCTTCTCAAAATAAACTTATCTGCATTTGGCAAGAGCAACTGAGGTCACTTTCAATCACAGTGACTGAAAATGAACTTGCTAAAGCTAAAAATTTTGAAGAGCTAATAAAGGAAATTTATCAAAAAAACAAGCTATAAAAATTTTATGACCAATCAAAGTCTCACATACAGCTTCACATTACAGAAAACTATGATACCAAAATATTAATTTTTGCAACTCGTAGTTTATTGTTACTCCTAAATCACTATTCTCCCTATTATGCTTGATAATAGAAAGACTCTTTAAATGGTTTACATTTTACAACTTTCAAAGGCACTTTTTCTTGCGTTTTGAACAAAAGGTCCTTACATTTTAATCTGCACTCAGTCCTGGGACTGTGTAGCCAGCCCTGACTGGAAAACAAAGACAGCAGGAAGGTCAGCCCTAGGGCTGGATTACGAGGCCCGGCCAACAACGCTGCAGAGTGTCAGACCCACTAAAAATCATGCAGCCAAACACGGCCTGCTGAATCAGAACCTTCAGGGGTCAAGCGAGGGAGCCTGCAGTCTCACTACTCACCCTGAGACTGATTATGCACATACCAAGCTCTGAAAGCCTACTCTAAAATACTGTCACTTTACTGTGGACCTAATTTTTCCCATGACAACAATTGAACAGAGAGGAAATCCCTATCTCTTCTCCAGAATAGTTTATTGGTTTTCTATTAACTCTTTCTCACTCAAAAGGGATCTTCCCTCTTGTTAACAAAGTTATGTTTAGCTAGCAATTATTAAACATATCTGTGGAAACAAAATAACCTGATTGAGAAATGCAAAATCACAAATCTAGTCTTAATCTGAGTTATGACACAGTTTTTCATTTTCTTCTAAATAAAATTAACTGAGTGTGGTGGCCCATGCTTTATAATCCCAGTACTCTGAGAGGCTGAGGCAGGAGGATCTCAAGTTTGAGCCCACTCTAGGCAACTCTGCCACAAAAAAAAAACCCAAAAAAACAAAAAAACAAAAAGGCCAGGGATGTAACCCAGTCTGAAGGCCCTGGTACTGGGAAAAAAAAAAAAAATCGCCAAAGACCCTGATTTGAACATTACACAGTATCTGTATGTATCAAAACATCAGGTGGTATTCCATATATACCTGCAATTTTTGTGTCCATTTAGAAATCCTTATTTTGGGTCCAGGCATGATGGCACACACCTGTAATCCCAGTACCTGGGAGGCTGAAGCAAGAGGACACTGCAAGTTCAAGGCCAACCTGGGCTATATAAAAAAAAGTATACAAAAATTTACAAAAAATAGGCCATTCAAGAAAGAAGCCAGACTTTTGAAATGTATACAATATTCAATTATTTCAAAATGGTGCATACTTATGATTCAATATTAATTTTATATGGTAAAAATTTCAAACCAAAGGACATAGAAATGGAGGACTCTTGCCATTTCCAAACCATTCTCTAGGCAGGCATTCCGAAGAGTTTAGTATGTATCTTCCAATTCTGTTTTATGCACATACAAATATATGCAGATGTGTTTGGCAATTTTTCCTCACTTATTTTGAACATCTTTTCACATCTATTCAGATCTTTCCATTAAAAAAAAAAAACCCTACCACACATTATTAGATCTATCACATCTATTCGGATCTTTCCATTAAAAAAAAAAAACCCTACACACATTATTAGATCTACCATATTTGTAAGAGCTCCATAAAACTCTATTATGTAGAATACCAATTTATTAAACCATTTTCTTACAACTAGACATTTTACATCATTTCAGTCCTTCTTCTAGTAAAGTATACTAAACAACCTTTGGGTATGTGAAATATTTACATAAATTAAATCAATGGTAAAAGTGAAATATCTGAGGTCAAAGAATTCCCAGATTTTGTTTTCCTATGCAGTACTGGGATTGAACCCAAGGCCTTTAAACTGAGCTAATCTCTAGCTCTTTATTTACTTAATTTTGGGATAGGGTCTTGCTGAGTGGCTAAATTGCCCAGGCTGGTCTCAAATGTGTGACCCTGCTGCCTTAGCCTCCCAGAGTGCTAGGATTACAGACCTATGCCACCACACGTGGTGAATTTTCAGATTTTTAAGGCTTTTGGAACATACTGCCAAACTATCAAAATGTCTTATTTTTATACTTCTACTACAGGGTCTACCTCCCCATACCTTTACAATTTCAAATACCACTTTATTCTTGGTTCTGGACTATTGTGCTCCAGCTTTCTAGTCTTTTCCTATGCCAATGGTACAGTGTTTCACTTACTGTAGCTTCTGCTACACATCTTAATCTTTGGTACATTAAGTATCTAAAACACTTCATTTTTCTGTTTTAAAATGTTCTTGGTTATTCTCATAGAATTATTCTTACAGATATATTTTCTAATTAATTAGTTAAGTTTTTCTCCAATCTCAAAAAAAGCTGAGAAGGGAAGAAGGATTCTGACTGACATTATATTCGATTAATAGATTTGTAAGAAAGGACTTTCAACTTTAATCACACTGCCCCTTTGGATTGAGTTGAGGAAAAGGACTTTCATTTAATTCAATTCTGCTATATTTTTCAAGTGGGATGTATAGTTTTCTTCAAAAAAATGGTGCATGTTTCTTATTAGTGTCCTATGATTTATTCCTAGTTTTTATTTCTAATGGAATAGACACTTTTCTCCATTTTGATCATTGTTAGCATAAAGGAAATTTGCAACTGGTTCATTTATCTTGCTTTGGTCATCTAACCAAACAACTATTGGTTACAATAGGTTTTTTAAAGTTATTTTCTTTGATTTTATTTAATTTCATTTTTTGTTTTGTTTTGTTTTCTTGAGACAGGGTCTTTTTATGTAGTGCAGGATGGCCTTGAATCACAGTGATCCTCATGAATGCTGGGATTACAGCCACGTGCCACCACACCTGGTTATTTTTTCCTTCAATTTTTTTTTCTAGAATCTTCAAATCACCCACAATCACCTTTTTTGCTTTCCAATATTTGCACTTTCTCCTTTTTCTTATATAAGTTATACCCTCCAAGTGTTAAATAGTTATATATTAAGAGTCCCCACTTTACTAAGAGTACAACTTTTAATAGTGTTTAAAATAACTTTTTATTGTACTGAGAATTCCCTTCTATTCCTAGTTCACTGACAGTTTAATCACTAAATGTTGTTTTTGAGTGCCTTTTAACTAGTTCTGATTATTTCCAAAGTCTTTTCATGTTTTTCCTTTGTATCACTAGCCATGCTCCAATTAGTTAGGTCTGACACAGGTCGGACTGCAAAATATACAAGTGAACTGAAATGAATTTGAAATATAGTTTCCCCACTAGCTATTTGTTTTAGAAAACATTCTGATATCTGTTTTCCAATATGTAGTGCCACAGTGGGAACTAAAAGACAGAGTTGAAATAAACACAAATACTAACTAAATACAATGGATAATGCATCTTCCCAGTAAATTCTATAAATCAAAATATTGTGTTTTATGGAGCACGTGCATTACTGGTTACAAAAGATAAAACCAGAGGGGGTCCTCGGAAAATATCTACTAAAATCTTGAAATACTCTCCAGTCATATTTCCTCTTCTACCTGAGAGTGTCATTTATTTATTTATTTATTTTTTTTGTGGTGCCGGGGATCGAACTCAGGTCCTTATGCTTGCAAGGCAAGCACTCTAATCACTGAGCTAAATCCCCAGCCCGAGAGTGTCATTTATTTAACGAGAAAACTAATTTGTTTTTACAATTCAGCTTAAGGGTCACTTGTTTCAAGAAGCTCTTTCTAGGTTCCCACCTCAGTCTGGGTAGATATTTGTCCTCTCATACATATTACTTCTGACATTGTCACCAAACAACTACCAATATTTTTGCTTTTCTTTTTCTCTCTTGTTTTGTTTTTTGAGACATGGTCTCTCTGTGTACTTCAGGCTGGCCTTGAACTCACTATGTAGTCCAACTCGTGGCAATTCTCCTGCCTAAGATTCTGGAGTGCTGGGATTACATGTGTGCGCCACCACACCAAGCTAGTATTTTAGCTTTTCTCCCCATTAGACTAAGTACCGCTAAAGAAGATCTTTCTCCTGTCTACTCAGCATGTATATAGCACAGTGTAGTTATATATATAAATTTTTAAAAATGGTCTAGAAAGAATGAATAGCCAGAGATTAAATTCTATAGGTCCACAGGCAAACTGCTTACCATCTATCTCTGAAACTCAGATATTCTCATTTATAAAGTTTAAGAATATCTAATGACCCTATTTACTTCACAGGATGTTAATAATCAAAGATGATAAGATTTTGTGTACAGCCTTACAGGTTCAGATACCTTCAAAGACATTAACCAATTTCTTCAACAAAAACTAGGAAGGGAACTAGGAAGTAGCAGAATGCTTGCTTAGAGGCACAAGCCTCTAGGTTTTGTTCTGAGCACTGGGGAGGAAAAAAATCTCTCGGAAAACCAGTCATGAATCCCTTTCATTAAAGTTGGATTTAAACTTACTAAACCCATCCTGGCATTAAAACAAACAAATGAAAGTATTTTATTATTTTTATAAAATATATAGGCAGGGGTGGAGATGTAGCTCAGTAGAGAGTACTGTATTGCTTAGCACATGGGAAGCAGTGGATTCAAACTCCAGTACTGAAAA
Organism: Hystrix cristata; assembly: GCA_004026905.1. Taxonomy (NCBI): domain Eukaryota; kingdom Metazoa; phylum Chordata; class Mammalia; order Rodentia; family Hystricidae; genus Hystrix; species Hystrix cristata. The sequence continues at coordinate 52,139 of PVJO010001959.1, read as the reverse complement.
TAAAATCAATCATTTAACATGTACGTTCTACACCACTTTGTGGTACACTTGTGATATTACACAATCACTAACAACCTAACAATGACAGGAAAACAAAGCCAGGGAAATCCAAGACAATAAAGCACTCTTTAGACTTGCAGTTCAATAGACGTAGTGTTAAAATTACAAGAACACTAAAACTTTTTATTATAGTATCTTTAAAATCAAAATGCATCCTACATTTTAGATCCCTTCACAAAGAAAGTGGAAACGAATTCAGGGATTATACAATCTCATAAAAAATACATTTTAAAAAGATATGTAGGTAATGCTTTGATATAATTATAGAGATTTTCTATATAGATACCTAAGAAATAGTCATCCCTGAAGAGTGGGAATGGGAGCTTAGGGAACTTTTGCTTCTCTCTACGTACCTTTCTGCGCAGTTTGAATTTCTTATTGTATGGAAAGGGATCACTAAGTTTTTTTTAAATTAGGGACGACATTAATGGTACATCTCATTTATGTTAAAAAGAAATTAAACTATCTGATGTACATTATAAAAAGCACAGGGTAAAAGGTCAAAGCCTAATATGGATGATTTAGGGAAGGGGCAGGGTAGAGAAAGGAAAAAGAGGGAGATTCTTTTTGTATGTTGTTGATATACTTTTAAGGTATCATGAAGCCAGATGTGGTGGTGCACGCCTGTAATCCCGGCGCTTGGGAGGCTGTCATAGGAGGATCATCAAGAGTTCAAGGCCAGCCTAGGCTACATAGTGAGTTCAAGGTCAGCCTGAGCTACATGGTGAGACTCTACCTCAAAAAAAAAAAAAGAAACCAGACAGACATGTTTAAATACTGCACTGTTTCTCTGGTGTGAGAAACTGAAAGGTGTAAATAAAGACTAAAATGTATTTTATTGGGAAAGGGAAGAAAATGTCCAAATGGGAAAGGGAACAAGGGGACAAGAGAAATAAGAAATGGAAGGAAAAAATGGAAACAAAGCTTTTGTAAATAGGGAGGGAGGAGTGGTGAAGGGAGGGGAGGGGAACGAGAAAAAAAGAAACGACAAAATATATCATGTACAGGTACAAATCCCCTATGATGAATGTTAGCACTATGAACATCTAAAATGTATACAGAATTTTACATTTCTAAAATGTATATAGAAATGTATATGTAATAAAATTTTTTTAAAAACCCACAAATAAAACAATGTGGTCTGCTATTGTGATTTGTAAATAACACAACATGAACCCACAACACCAAATGTTCAGGTTTATGTGAACATAAACTTTTAAATTCAGATAGAAGACTCACTGAAGAGAATGTTAGCACAGGAAGTGTGGTCAGCTTTACTATGAGAAGTGCCCGATATCCTCTAAAATTCAGGGGTAGGTTTCTTAAGAAAAAGCCAGTAACGTTCTTGGAAAAGGAATTTTGAGGACCTATTTAAACTGTTCCCTTTGCCCAATGTTTTGAGAATAGCTAACTTTACCTGTATACCATGGCTAATTTATAAAATTCTTCTTCTAGCTAGTTCACCTCTGAATTTATTTTCTAGTAGGAAATCTTACTGTCCTGAATCAAAAATAAAGCATTGTTACTACATTTGGGGAGAAACATCACTCTTTATGCTCAGACCTATAAAACCCGTATATATCTGTTTTTACCTTATAGATCAATATAGTTAATACTTTACATTTGGCAGTTTATTCAATAACCTAAATAGGACTGAATACAAACATATCCTATTTAGAAATTTACCACCAAGTAGTAAAGTATAACATGTATGTTATTCCAATATGTTGACTTCAAGAAGCAACATGGTTGAGCAAAAAATTAAAAGTAAAAAAGTAATTTTGAAGCCAGGAATGGTAGTGTACATCTTTAATCCCAGCACTTGGGAGACTGAAGCAGGAGGATCACTTGCTTCAGTATTTTTTTTTTGGAGGGTGCTGGGGATCAAACTTGGGGCCCTTGCTTGCTAGACAAGTGCTCTACCACTGAGTTAAATCTCAAACCCTAGGAGGATCACTTGGAGGTCGAGGTCAGCCTGTGAGTTCAAGGCCAGTGAGTTCAAGGCCAGCCTGAACTACATGGCAAGACTTTGTCTCAAAACAAAAACAACAAAGAAAAGGAATTCTGAAATGGGAGTCTGGTGATCGGACTCTGGCTGAGTCTGATCACACTTACTGATTTGCTGTCGCCACTGAAGAATGAGAGGGAGAAGGTTTAGAGGTAATAATTTTTCAGAATCTCCATTACCTGAGAGAAGATGATGACTCTATAGAACCTAACACCGTCTGCATTAAAAATTTTGCTTACAATTCACTTATACCCATCCTGGACTCTAGCACCTTTGCACTAAAGAACTCCTAAGATCCCTCTATACACTAAAATTCATAAAAGAACTATATGAATTACCTCCTGGAAAAACTATGAAAAGCCAACTATGAAATATATAACTACTTGGAATCTCAAAACATATTAACAGTTAAAATACTGCAATTTTCTATTTTAGAAAGGCCAACTTAGACACGAGATGGAGAAATGCTAAAATAACCATTTAAAAATATATTTTAATGCTTAATAACTGAAGGAGCACTAACAATTTCAACTATCCCCAAATGAATTCATTTCCTTTCTGGTCCTACTATCTTATAGTTAAGAACCATGGACAGGTAACAGACAAACCTGGGTCCAGTCCTCACTCTACCAAATCCCTACTTGTTTGAGTTCCTTAGACAACAAAAATGAAAACAAAAGTTGTACTACCTAAGCATCACAGAGGTAATGAGGATTAAATACAATGATGTATGTAAAATGCATGGAACAATGCCTCAAACATAGGTGTCAGTCGATAAACTATTATTTGGGCTGGATGTGTAGCTCAGGGGTCAAGTACTTGCTTAGCAGGCACTAGCCCCTGGGTCCGGTCCCCAGTACCACAAAATAAAATATATTTTAACTATTGATAATAATAATTTGCAATAGTCTTCAAAATGAGGAAATAATGCAGTAACTATTACTCTTTTGAATAAGTGAAAATTTCCAAAAACTAATTTCCTAGTTTTAATAACTTTTTTTCAATATTCTCCTCTGCAAAGAGATAACATATGAAAGCAGGTATCTATACAATATATATGAGAGGGAGTGGGGTAGAGTGGAAAGAGACCCAGCTTTAAAGCCCGATACATTTAAGTCAGAGACTTAATTCAGTTACTTAGCAATCATATATAACTCTGGCCATTTAAACTCACTCAGCTTTGTAAGGCTGTTTCAAGGATTCATAAGACAGATAAATTACAAAAAGCATCAAGCCCAATTTCTAGCACTCCTAACAGTACTTATTACCATTTTTCTTACCTATTCTTTATAGTTGATAAAAACCAGCCTTCCCAATCAGAGAAGCCAGCAAGTATTGGGAAATGCAAATACAAAATTCTATCAAGCCATGGAGGGACACTACTCTTACCAATTTAAGTACTAAAGCAATGTTTTCTGGGTCACTTACTCCTTCCAGAATCCGATGAAAACAGGGCTCCTAGTTCCTACGAAAATTTCAGGGATTTCAGAAAGCACTGTATGTCAAGGATTTTATGAACCTGGTACTAAGGGGAGACTAGCTAGTTTTTCCTGGACTCACCACGAAAAAGTCTGGAAGTTTAGTTGGTTTTGTAGCTGAATGATACATTAACCTGACTCACAATGTAGCAAGTAAATGCTGCTTTCATTAGACTCGACTTCTAAAGAAGTTAAAACATCTGGTGTTGTATGTGAAGACAGAACTTGATAAATGGAACTATAAACTATGCTAGAATGAGCCCAAAATTCCTAAATACACAACTCCAACATCGAACCAAAAAAAAGAAAAAAGTTCAGAAAGGCAACAAATCTTGTTGCATTCAATTTTAGAAAGTCAGAATCAACTCAAGTGATCAAATAAGCCTCTTTCAAAAATAAGCTATAAACACATTAGTGTCATAATTCACAAAAACAAAGGTGGAACCAGCAAATATAACCGTGCCACTTCAGTCTACTGAGTGACTGAGTGTAGTTTATCCTTGCGATCCCTGTGTGAAATACTTGTTTTAATCCTTTTGAGTTGGCTTCCTTACACTGGGTGACTTAATAACTTAATCAAACTGTTTAGTGGTGTAAGAATAAAGTCAGAGTATCGAAGACTCGGGTCTCTAAAAGCGCAAGCCCCAGGGGGCTTGGTACTGGACCAAGTTTTGCCCCAATGACCTTGGTCCCAGAGTCCCCTCCATTCCTCTTGCCGGTCCTTCCACGTGCTGCCGGCTGCGGTAACCCCAGGGGCGGCTTCAAGTCAGGCAAGGGACAGAATGCACGAAGGGAAGGAGGGTTGCTAACAGCACCCAGACGGTGCCATCTCTTCCCTCTCGACACCAACTCCCCAGCGGCGCGCGCGCAGCCCACAGATGTCCCCGACCGGCGCCCTGCAGGAGAACTCCGACCTCCCTCCCTGCGCCCAGCCCTGCGACCGAGGCTGGCGGGCATGGCGTGGGGTCAGGCCGCGGCACAGGAATCCTCTATTTTACACCACTACATCCCAACATCCCCGGAAAGGAGGGGACCTAGGCGAGCGGCAAGTAGGATGGGGAATCGTGCGCCACGCCACCTCCACCTCCTTCTCCACTTCCAGGGCTCCCCGGAGGCCCTTCCCATTCGCCAGCCCGCGGGCGGCAAGGCCTGACGCGGCAGGGCCGGCCGGAGCTCGTGGGCCCGGGGTCCCGGGGGCGCGGCGTCCTCACCATCAGAACTTTGGCCGCGTTCTCCAGCTGAGCGATCACTTCTGGGGGCCCCAGCGCCGCCGCCATCATGGTCTCTCTTCAATGACGCGCCATGCGCTGCATTCTGGGAGCGGCCGCCGTGGCCGGCCAATCGCCGCCGCCACCCCGGAGCCTGACGGGCTCCCGAGGCCGTCGCCGCTGCCGTCGACGCCGGCGTCTCGGCTTTGGCGAACGTAGCGGGGCACCTGGATCCAGGGCAGCCGGGAGCGTACGAGCGAGAGCCGGACCGCCGCGCGGGGGCGAGGGCGGCAGCAGCCGGCCGGGCGAAGCCGGGCGGGAGGCCCAGACGGCTGCCGCCGCCGCGCGCCGCTCTAGCTTGCGCGCATGCGTGCTGCCCAGCGCGCCCGTCGCGCGGTCCCGGGCGGCGGCTCGCGCCCAGCTTCGGCGCCGGCCTCGCGCGGACGCCCGCTCTAGCGCTCAATCCGTTGCGCCTTTCGTCGCGTCCCGGCCCCGCCTTGCGCTTCCGCGCACTAGCGCCGTGCAGGTTATCTTGGCCTTGTGACCGCTCTCCAGAGCTCAGCTCCTTTCGGAACCGCTTTGTTGCCAGCCTCCTGTTTCTCTGTCTTGCCCAAGGACCGAGCATCCCAGGATAGGGATGTCTCCTGATGGACCTGCTTCAGCTGGACGGCCGTCCACACTTCTCTGGACCTCGAGTTGCTGTGGGGCTGCGGTGGAAAAGCCCACCCATGGCACTTGCGGTCTCCTCCGGGAGAGAGCGAAAGCAGGGATGCGAACCCCTGACCTTAACCACCTAGCCTCTTGAACCCAAGACCTGCGTGGCCACCAGGTTTGTCCTGCGTAAGGAATTTGTAATACCAATGCTAATTTAGAATCTACTATGACAAGTATCTGTAATCCAGCCTTTCCGCCAGTACTTCAGTCTTTTTTACAACATTCTGTGCAACTGGTCCCAACATCCGCTATTTCTGTTTTCAAGCCAGCTTTGACTGTTAGAAAGGTTGTTTGAACTGACATCTCTGTAGCGTCCACCTTTTGGTGCCTGTTCTGCCTCCGGCACTACCCAGAGTCAGATTCATTTCAGTATTTATAAGTTTCTTCTATTGAAATTTTTTATTGTAATTATAAGTAAGCCATTCTGTTGAGGTTTTATTTTTTGTCACTGCGACAGAACTGCATTATTTAACTCCATATTTCTTGTATTTTGATGTCGCTACAACTTGAAGTTGAAGTAAATTAATGAGATTTGTATTGCTTGAGAAACTGTTTCATTACCAAACAGGCAAGTGACCCAGAATGCAGTTAATGGACCTTTCTCTTTCAAGAATTGTGTGAACCTGCTGGGCATGGTGGCACAGGCCTGTAATCCCAGCACTCCTGAGTTGAGGCAGGAGCGTTGCCTTGAGTTCAAGGCCAGCCCGAAGTGCATAGCGAGACCCCATCTCAAAAAACAAAACAAAACAAAAAAAAAGAATTGTGTGAGCCTGAGTTGTTATCATAGTGCCTGACATATAATGGGCACTCTATATAAATTTTCGACCAAGTATGCCAATGTGCAAAGACTGCAAACTAACTCCAGCTCTAAACATTATTAACCAAAGGTCAATTACATGCCTGGAAATAATAATAAATAAATAGCTTGTGACATTAAATATTTGAGGCCTAATGTTCATATTGAGCCTTGGATTCCAAGGCACTTGTTTTGTATAATTACAAACAAGATAAACCTTTTTTTTTTTTGGATCAGGTCACACTGTATAACCCAAGCTGGCTTTTAACTGAAGATCCTCCTGTCTCATCCTCCAGAATGCTGAGATTACAGGCATGTGGCACTGTGCCCAGTATAGACAGGCTTTAAGAAAGAGAAAAAGGGGATATATGTATCTATCCCTGTGGTATGATGTTTGCCTAGTATGTACAAGGCCTTGGGTTCCATCCCCCACACTGCAAAAAAAAAAGGAGAAAGGAAGAGAAATATGCTTCCTTTCAAATTAACATAACTTTGAATTTTGGGACTTTACAACGTGAATTATAGACATCTCACATAACTGGGAGCCAAGAATTTCAGGCAAAATTAAAGTTGTTATAGAATCTTAATGTTGGAAAACACTTTCAAATTTACCAGTAGTTAACTGTTTTCCAGTTCCTAACTCATTAATCCTTGATTTATTTTTTGGTAATAACAGTTGGGAGAGGGGTCGGATAGTATTCCAGCCTCACTGCATGCTCTTCATGTCCTGAAATAGAAGAGGAAGAGACAGTTGTTCAAATTCAAATAATTTGTCACTAGGCATAAGCGAAGTGTTTATAGTCTAGAAAAGGGTAGGTGCCTGGTTGAAGAACATTTCGCTAATGCATCTGCCTTTGTTTCAGAGTATTCTTTTCCACCATGATGCCATGGACTCCAAAATCATTCCTACTTATTTAGCAAAAGTGATTAGCTGAAGATGTTATAAACTTTTCCATGGAAAAAGAGTCGTTTGGTTTTTAAATGACTATCAGTGGAATTTACTTTAATAGCCAAATTTATTTTCCGTCTTTCCTAAATTAGTGTCTTTCTGGGAACATTTGTTAAACAGAGCTATAACTACTCATCTCTTCCGCTAATATTCTGGTGCAAAGGAAAAGCCAATTGTTGTGCATAACAGATAATGATACTTTAAAGCTAAAGGGAAGGTATAGGTTATAGATCTTAAAATTTTAGAACTGAAAATATTTTAAGAATTCCCTATTTTTCAGATTTAGAAAATGAGACCCAAAGAACTAACACTGGTGACAGAGGCTGAGGCAGGAGGATCACCATGAGTTCAAGGCCACCCTGGGCTACATAATGAGTTCAAGGTCAGCCTGAACTACATAGCAAGAAACCTGTCTCAAGGGAAAAAAAAAAACAAAACTTTAGGACATGTCCTGGAGTCAAGTACCTTTTATTGATGTTGGAATTCAAATCAGAGGAATTGCATTTGCATTGTATCTCTGCTTCTTATGAACTATGTTTACTGAATAAGCAACTTGACATCTCAGGACCTCACTTTGATCATCTGTAAAATGGAGATCTTTCCACCTGTGTGAAATTCAAAGTAGGTAACTGTCTTAGTTACTTTTCTCTCGTTGCTGAGACAAAATACCAGACACCCAAAGTTAGGGGAAAGAAGGTTTACTTGGCTCACAGTTTGTAGAGGTTTCAGTCCACAATCAGCTAAGTCTGAGGCAGAGTGGCATGGCAGACAGGCAGAAGTCAGCAAGATAAGCGAGGAATGCAAGCAAGGGGACTAACCAGCTTCTTCCTGTATCTTATCTCTTATCCAGGCTGCTAGGATTAGGGTGGTGCTAAACCAATCAGTGGATTGATTTAGTAATCACACTCCCTTAATCTCAGCATCACACACTGTAGATCCAGCTCTCTGTTAACACATGAGGCTTCGGGGGGCACATCTAGACATGAACCATAACATTCTGCCCTTGGACCACCCAAAGACTCGTGCACATCCCTTTATGCAAAAGGCATTTAGTCCATCTTTAAGAGTTGCCAAAGTCCTAACAGTTTCATCATTGCTGAAAAGTCCAAATCCAAAGTCTCCTCTGAAATTTAAGGCAAACTCTTAGCTGTGAGCCCCTGTACAAATGAAAAGAAGTTTAAACACTTCTAACATACAATGGCACAAAATAAACGTTTCCATACCAAAAAGTGTAAAAAGGAATGGGACCAAAGCAATTCTGAAATCCAATAGGGCAAACATTAAGTCCAGTAGTTCCATGTGCAGCATCAGAGGCAATCTGTGGTGAAGTCTGAACTCCAAAGGGCTTGAGTGGCTCTGCCCCTACGGCACTTCCGGTGGTGGTAGCTCCCATGGCTTCTCTCTTGGGCTGGTTCTGCTCCCTCCTTGCAGATCCACGTTCCTGGCTTCTCCAAACTTCTGGGGTCTCCAGTGCACCTTTGGCTTCACACTCACAGCTTCACACACCTCCCTCTCAGGGGCACACCACCTGACCTCCCAGGCCTTCTTCTGAAATCTGGGTGGAAGCCTTCCTGACCCCGCAACTCTTGGGTTCTGCATGAACCTAAAGCCAAGGTCACGTGGATGACGCCAAGGTCTGCTGCCAGCTGGCGCAGAAGCCCAGCTTCCTTCTCGCTTGTCTGTAGGGGCCGTGTGCCTGGATCGCTGAGTGCTCTGAACCAAATCCCGAGGACCAACTTCTCTAGGCTGCTGCCATTCTGGAACATGGCGCTCTGGGGCTTTCTCAAAGCAAAGTCCTTCACCTTTCCAACTCCGAGGCTGCAAAGGCTGGAGTGCTGCTATTTACTGTGTTGTCCTTGGGCCATCTTTTCTTTCATCTTCTTCCAAAATACCTGGCTTTTCCTTGCTGGTTTCTTCAGCAATGAGTCTTTCTTTCATTCTATCTTTGCAGGCCACAACTTTACTGGAGCTTCCTTTACGGGCAAACTCAAACATTTTGAATCATTCTTCTGGGCTCTTTGCTCTTGGTTTTCAACATAAATCTGGCTAAAAAGCCTCCAACAATAGCCATGCCACCACTTTAACATTAGATTGCCTTGAAATTTCTTTTGCAAGATTAATTAGTCCTCCGCCCTTGATCTCAGTCTCAGGCAAAGTCTCTGGGCACAAGAAAAATTCAGACAAACTTTCTGCCAAGCCATAACATACATGGTCTGGAGTCCAACAGCCAACGCAGTCCTTCTTCCCAGCAGAAACCTCCTGAGCCTGGTCTGTACTGGCAGATTTCCTCTCAGCATTCTGATCTTCTGAGCTGTGACCAGAATCTCCCACTATCAACCTACAAAGGTGTTCCAGGGCTTCTCTTGTAGGTGACATTTCCAAATCTTCCCTAACTCTTCCCCCTCCCACAAGGCCAGCTCCAAAGGCTCCTGAACCACATGGTCAAGTATAGTCCCAGCAACAACCCTACTTCTCTGGTACCAAATTCTGTCTTAGTTAGATTTTCTAGAGCCAATGGTTGTAAGAGAGCAGATTTAATAGAGAGGACGTTTTTGAGTTACAATATTCACCCACAAGTCAAATGCAGGAAGTGCCAAATGTCCATATAGGCACTGGAGACCCAAAAGATCCAATCAAGGGCTGGGAGCCCATGGCACTGTCCCATGTACGTCCATGTCTGCAGATGATGGCTGAAGAAATCTTTTCTGCAACCAGGATATGCTGCTTGCAGCAGAGATGACAACCAGAGCTCCCCTGAAGCAACAGCAGCCATCCTCGACAACAGGAAGGCCCTGAGCTCCTTCCTTGACAAGAACAGCTGAGTTCCTTTCAGGAGAACCAGCCACAGCAGAGCTTCTCCTGGGAAACAGCCCACCAACTAGTTTCGGCTCCCACTCTGCCTTATGTTGCATCAACAACAATCCTCAGGTGGATCTTCTACGCCCAGCCTCATACCAACTCAGTCTAGCTGGGTGTTCTGGCTCAAGTTGACCACATTAAGTCCACCACAGTAACACATTTGAAACAATTTGTAAACCCATAAAATCTAATGTGAATGTAAAGTTTTACTGATATTACGGCATAGCAATCACTTGAGTACCTGTTTTTCACAGTGCATGATGCTACATAAGTCATTGAACTTGGAGTCATTGTCTTCTCCCAGAGTTTGAGGTCTAGTTGAAAAGATAAAACTGACACATTTAAAATAATAGCATTCATTCATTACTAAGAAACCTTATCCCAAGTCACCTCGCTTCTTTCCAATTATGCTATAAAAAATGTGTTTAGAGCCTGACATCATGATGTGTGCCTGTAATCCTAGCACTCTGAGAGACTAGGGGTGGAGGATCACAAGTTCGAGCCCATCCTGGGTAATTTATCAACTTGGTGAAACTCTGCCTCAAAAATTAAAAAATGCTTGGAGATGTAGCTTAGTGCACATGTTCTAGGTTCAATACTCTGCACAAAAATTAAATTAAAAAGTTTGGTGTTTGGGGTTGAGGATTTAGCTCAGTGTAGAGTGGTTGCCTAGTAAGTAGAAGGCCCTGAGTTTGATCCCCAGCACCCGAAAAAAAAAAAAAAAACAAGTTTGGTATTTGTCCCTGATTCCTGCACAGAGCACCTAACGCCCTGAAAATTTCCTGGAGTGGTGTGATTAGCTTTTATTATTTATAACAAACCCTTTTCAATCACACCTGAATTTGAGCTAAGACTCAGGATGACTTAGGATGCAGTCTTTACATCATCTTAGGGTAGGTTGGTCACCAGAAAGATGAAATAAATAGAAGCTAGACCTTTGTCTCACCTATTAGTCTCAGAGGACAAGAAAGGGTAGTGGACACTGAGCACTTCACCAAGGAGATCCTCATTGGTGAGTACCTCCACCCACATTGAGGTACGTACTGCAATTTAGTGAGGATGGAGATGCCTATGCTTGGGGCCCTTCCACCTCTCACTCTAAGTACTGCCTTATCCAGCTGTTCATTTGTATTTTCAGTTCCAGTATATGCACTGCCCAAGTGAGAACCTTTTGTATTTTCAGTAATAATGTGGTAAATATAAGTAAAATTTTCTCCTGATTTCTGCAGGTCATTCCAACAAATTATTGAAATTGAGCAGGGGATTCTTAGAACCTTTGTAGCCACTAAATCAGATCTGTGGGTGGGTCCCGGGATTTGCGACTGGCATTTTGTGACTGTGAAAGCAGTTTTGTGGGACTGAGCCCTTCCCTTGTGGAAGTCTACAGAAAATGAATAGTTAGTATGATGACTGAATTGAATGGTAGGATACCCAGCTGGTGTTGCAGAATCACAGATCAACATATGGGATATTGAGATTATAAGAATTTCATATTAATAGTAGATACTCCAATCAATTTGAGGCTAAGATTATAACAGTATTTCCATCACAATTAGCACATGAAGGGTACTAAGCTGTTTTCATCTATTAACTCATCTAATCCTCAGAACAACCTGTGATACACTGTTATTTAACCCAAATTACAGATGAAGAATTTGAGGTATATAGCAGATCAGTAACATGCCTCAGAAATAAAGGAACTGGAGTTGAGCACAGGCCTATAATCCATTCAGTCTGGGAGGTTCCGGCAGGAGGAAAGTTTGAGCTCAGCTGGGCAATTTAATGATTTAGAGAGATTCTGTGTCAAAATAAAATTTAAAGATGTGTTCAATCCCCAGTATGAAAGAGAGAGAAAGGGAGGGAGGGAGAAAAAGAAAGTGGAACTGGGATTTGGAATCACAGTGTCTTTTCCAATTACAGTGAAATAAAACTAGAATTAACAGCATAAGGAAAAGTGGAAAATCCACAAATATGTAGACATTAACCTACACAGTCTTAAAAAACCAACAGGTCAAATAAGAAATCATGAGGGAAACTGGAAACTATTTGAAGACAAATGAAACAAGAACACAGTGTACCAAAAGTTATAAGATGTAGTAAAGGCAATGCAAAGAGGAAAATTTATAGCTGTAACTATGTGGTGGATCCGACAGAGTCCAAACTGTTGTGTATGGCAAAGAATTGCAAAGCATACTCTCAGTGGTGAGGGAAAAGCAGCTATGTTTATTTTAGATCATGAACAGAGAAATGGTGCTCGAGTGACAGAAAAGCAACACTGCATGCCAATGCAGATAAGTCAGGCTTTTAGGCGTAAGAGCAAGAGAGGGGGAAGAGTCAGCGTGTGTTGGTGTGGGGTTATATGGAATACTCCTATAGGGCAGCACCCAAGCTCAAGTGGGTAGAGGGGAGAGATTAAGATGGGGTGGCCCTAGGTGCCACCTCAGCTTGAGTGGGTGGAGGGGAATGCATTCCTCAGCCCCAATATTCTATCTGTACTATAGCTATAGCACATTAAAAAGAAGAAAGATCTCAAATCAGCAACCTAATTTTACACCTTAAACAACTAGAAGAATCCCACCTAAAGCTAGAAGATTAAACAGAGATAAGTAGGAAAAACATTAATGAAATCAAGTATTTGTTCTTTGAAAATATCAACAAAATTGATAAATACTTAACTAGGTTAAGAAAAAAGAGAACATAAGAAATTGACAAGGAGAACATTAAAACTGATTTTAGATAAATAAAAAGTACTAGGAAGGATTGGGGGATTTAGCTCTAGCAAGCACCAAGGCCCTGAGTTCAATCGCCAGCAGCCAAAAAAAAGTATTTGGAGAAAATTCTAAACCAGGCATGGTGGTATACATCTGTAATCTCAGCACTGGGGAGGCTGAAGCAGAAGAATCACTGCAAGTTTCAGGCCATCCTGGGCCACATAGTGAGTTCAAGGCCAGACTGAACTATGTAGCAAGACCCATCTCAAAAAAAAAACAAAAAAAACCAAACAAAACTGTATACCAAGCAAATCATGTAACCTAGATCAGTGATGGCAAATCTTTTAGAGCTTTCTGTGATACAAACAATGTGCAGCAGCACACATGCCATAGGTTTGCCATCACTGACCTAGATGAAATAGAAAAATTCCTATAAACATATAACCTACCAAAATGGAATCACACGAAACTGAAAATCTAATAGATCTGTAATTTGTAACTCCTTTCTAGTTAGATCAGTAATCAAAATACTCCCAATGATCCCCAGCAACAACAACAACAACAAACCTAACAAAGAAAAGCCCAGGACCAGATAACCTCACTGGTAAATGCTATCAAACAGTTTGAAGACTAGTTAATGGCAGTCCTCTTTTGAGAAGTTTGAAGCAAAAACAAGTCCAAACTCATCCTATGAGGCTAGTATTATCCTGGTACCAAAGCTGAAGTCAGTGCAAGAAAACTGTAGACCACTATTTCTGATAAATACTGAGGAAACTATCCTCAGCAAAATAGTAACAAAATTTGAGAGTACATCAAAAGGATTATATCATGGCTGAGTGGGATTTATTCTTGCAACGCAAAGATGGTTCAGCATTGCTATGGTTTGTAAATAGGGTAGTGTCCTCTAAAGGTCCGTATTTTTTTTTTTTTTTTTGGTGCTGGGGATCGAACTTGGGTCCTTGTTCTTGCAAGGCAAGCACTTTAACCATTGAGCTAAATCCCCAGCCCAAGGTCCGTATTTTAAAAGCTTGATCCCCAGACTGGTGCTACTGGTGATATGGAAAAATATAACTTTCAACCTGTCAGACAAACGTGCCATGTTTGTGGTCTCACAATACCCAGGAATGAAGTCACAAACCAAAGGAGAAAATTAGGAGAGTTTTATTGGAAAGAAGGAAAAGAACTGGATTTCCAGGATGGGTCCCAAGTAGGTGGCCACCAAGGCTCTTTGTCAGGTGTAATTTATACAGCAAAATCACAACGTGGGTACTATGTGGGTCTGACTACAATCAACCTATAGGATTACAAGTGTAGTTGCTTAGCTAATATTGGTCTAATAGAGAAGTAAGTTATGTAGCAAGGATAAATGGAAAGAACAAAGGCATTTTTGGAAAGGGAGGGGAGTATGGGTCTAGATGTTGTGGTCACTCATCTATGTGAAATGGCATGACCATTTCAACTGATGTAGAAACAAATATTTGACAAAATTCCATACACTTTCATTATTAAAAAAATTTAAAAACCACTCAACTAAGAACAGAAAAAGACTACCTCAATGTAATAAAGACATAAATGAAAAAGTCCCACTTCCAGCATCATAATGGTAAAAGACTTAAAAACTTTTCTTCTAAGATCAGGAAGATGAAAATGCCCACTATTAGCATTTGCATTCAATATAGTACTGGAAAAGTAGCCAGAGTAAATAGGCAAGAAAACGATAAATAAACAAAAGACATCCAAAATGGAAAGGAAGAAGTTAAAGCATCTCTGTTCACAAATGACATATGTAGGAAATTCTACAAATTCCGCAAAAATCTGGAAGAACCAAAAAAAGAATTCAGTTGCGAAATACGAAATCAACACATGAATATTATTTGCATGTTTATACACTAATGATGAGTCGTGCAAGAAGGAAATCAAGAAAAGAATACCATTTACAACAGTATCAGAACAAACAAAATACAGTATTTAGGAACAAATGTAGCCCAAGAGGTGAAAAACTTGCACAATGAAAAATCATAAAATATTACTGAAAGAAATTAAAGAACACAGAAATAAATGGAAACATATGTTTATAGATTGGAAGACTTAATGTTATCTGAATGTCGTTATTACTTGAGTGCTATGCATATTCAATTGCCGTTGCTACCAAAATCCAATGATCTTTTTTGCAGATAGGAAAAAATCCATATCACTTCCTAAGGAATTTTAAAGGACCTTAAATCCCCAAAACAGTCTTGAAAAATGAAGAGCAAAAATAGAAGTTTCCCACTTGCTGATTTCAAAACTTACTACAAAGCTACAGTAATCAAAACAGTGTGCCCGGCGGCGGTGGCGGGTGGGAGCTGACTGCCCCGTGTGCATGTGTGGAGAAGTGGCTGAACCTGCCCGCCAGCGCCAGCGGGAGATGTCCCGCCCTCTCCGCAGATTCAGGGCCGTGCTGGACTTTTGAGGCCTCCAGCACCGCCTCAACTCTCTGCCCTAGGCGAGGAGGCTGGTTTGGGTTGAGTGGCCCGAGCCAAGGTAGTGGAGAGCTCGGGGCGGCGAGGACAACAGCGTTGAGAGTGGTGGTAATGACGGCCTCAGCAGGCGGGGAAGATGAAAGGTAGCTGGATGGAGCTGGGAGATGTAACACCACACAATATCAAACAGCTGGAACTAAAATGTTAAATCATGTCTTAAACACCTGTGGAAAAGATGGTACTTTTGACAACATCTATCTGCACATCCAGATCAACAGTGAGTCAGCAATTGACTTCTACAGGAAGTTTGGCTTTGAGATTATTGAGACAAAGAAGAACTACTCTAAGAGGATAGAGCCTGCTGATGCTCATGTGCTTCAGAAAAACCTCAAAGCCCCTCTGGCCAGAATGCAGATTCGCAAAAGACAAACAACTGAACAAATTACAAATGAACTTTCTTGCGCTTGCTTGTCGCCAAATAAAAAGAGAGGCCCATTGATAACCACCACCCCCTGCCCTTTGTTAAGCTTTCCCTCCTTGTTCTCTTGTTCTTGGTTTTCTTTTTTTTCCCCTTTCCTTTAAAACATTTAATAATTTCAAGGACTTTTTAAAATAATCACATTTGGATTGTTTTAGTTCTCGTGTTTTTGTGAGGTGGTTGGATTGAAGGATGAAGATCTGTAAGTTTCATAGTTAAGGTGTATAACCCCAAAACTTTGGGTATCAAATGATTTCAAATTTTTTAGCTTTTTTTTAAAAAGTCCTGCTTTCACATTGAAGGACAGAGCCTATAAATACTGTTTATTTCAAAAGACGAAGCAGCAGCAATATCTTTTTCTCTGATTCATAGACAAGTTTAGTGTGTTTGTGGTACTTTGGGTTTTTAAAGACTATTGTGGGATGCTTATCCCTAGACAGTTCCTTCACTCCACCTTTAGTCCTTCTGAGTACTCTCTCAGGAGTTGGACCACTGTTATCCTTGTAAGAAATACTAAGCTTATTTAGATTTTTAAAGGAATTGATTTTTCTCTTCTTGCTGATGGGTGGGGTAGTTTGGGTAGGTGTGTTATACTTTGGTCTAAGTATTTGAGTCAAACTGCTTTTTTGTTCATGAGTGGACTGGTTCTCAGCAGGTTTGTTTTTCCTGCTATTGTTACTAGAGGCATTAACATTTAGAGTGTGAGCTGGTGAGATTAAATTTTTTTTAACATCCCAGCTAGAGATGATGACCTTTAACTGACCTAAAGAAGTTTATTGTGATTTAGTTATTTCTCCTGTCCTTTTTCTTCAGTAAGACCAACAGATACTATAGTCTAACTTTTGAAATGGAGTTGATGTCCTTACAGGTTAACACCCCTAAATAAACCTGAAACAGGTATTTTTCTCTTGGACATATTTTAAAATACCTAAAGGAAACCTTAGATGGACTTGTGGCACAATAAATGCATTTAATGTCAACTAATACAGGCTGTTAAAAATGTGGCCAGTGAGTGATTATATAGGAAAGAATATCTAGACGGTATTTTTTGAGAATAACATAGTTATGATACTCCTTATCTGTTGGAGAAAATCCCAGATTTGCTTATACTTTGTGCCTACAATATTGAGTTTAAGAATTTGGGATGAGAGGAATTGTTAAACCAGTTGGTTCTATTCTTGGAAAAGTAGAAGCATAAAGTGTTAATATAGTACAAATATCACTGTGACCTCCTCTACTGACAGGACTGGTTTTATGCCAGATCGTTATCTGGCAAGCAGGGAGGGGCTCTGACAGGTTGATAACTTTTTGTAAGATGAGACATCTGAAATACTCATGTTTTCCTCCCATTGTCCAATCTCCAATATTTGCAATTTTTTCGTTTGTCAGTGGGTGATGGCTCAAGAAATGTTCTTGGTAGACTTGAAAGCAATGCACAAAGCTTGAGTTTTCTGTCATTTAATTTTTTTTCTGCCATTTGATTTAAAAGGAAGTTTGATTTATGACGTTTATCCTCATATGTAAAAGTCTCATCTCCAAATAAGTTACATAGCAAAATTACAGAATGTTTGTAAACACTTTATAACCTTAAGTTTTCATTTGGAAATGTGAAAATACAAAGTAAAATAGACTTCAACAGTCTTGAGTGCCAAGAAAAAATTTTAAAAGGAAGATGGTTGATGAATGAGTTGTAGGATTCTAAGTGAAAATGTAGAAGGACCGTGGTGGTTTCTTTGGTATCATTTTCTCAGTCCAAATCCAAGCATAGAAGAAACATTTAACATTAAGCACCTTTACCTTCATGGATAAGTTTCAGCTTGCTCTTGCCAAGAGAAGAGTGATTGAGTTACGGAAAGCATAATTAACGTGAAGAATTCAACTTTGTTGTAAACTTCAGATATCAAAATAGATTTTGATATATAAATGAATTTTCTGAGACGACACTGCCTCTATTTCTATAACTATTTCAGCTGGACTATCAAAGCAGTCTTATGAATGTATCCCTAAATGTGGTTATTGAAAACCAAATAACTGCCTCACAATTAAGTACATGTTATTTAAAGACAGAAGAAAAATACTCAAGTTTGAATTGAGTGTGTAGGCTCCCTATCATTCTAGAGTTTCTTTTTCCACACTAGTCAATGACTTAATCTAAATTCTTAGTGTTTGTAAAAGATTAATTGTCCTCCATCAAACTGGTATTAAATAATTCCATCCACTTATAGAAGAGACGATGTGGAAGAGGTAGAAACTGGCACGACTAGTTCATATGTCTTTGAGTCAATAAAGACTGATGTCCAATATTGAGTTGCTTATTTTGACAAATGGTAAAAATAATCTGAGATAAATCAATAATTCTACTAACTAGAAGATCACAGGATATATCCATCATACTTTTGGGGATGAATGGTTTTTACTGTGGGGCAAATAGGTTAAAATTATACTATATGATAATTTTCACTGAGGTCTAAAAAAGAGAATCTGTAGAGAAATCTATGCAATATATAATTTGTCCAAATTAGTTTTCATTTGGGGAAAAGAGTTCTAAAATATCTCCAAAGCAGTTTTCTCATCAGTTGAAAAGTCCAAAAAGAGAACTCTTGGAAAACCATGGTTTGTGGTGGTGGAAAAGAAAAGCTCCCTCAGTGTTTGGAGGGAATAACTTTTTTGGGTTTTTTTGTTTGTTTGGTTTTTTTTGTTGTTGTTGTTGTTTTTGGATGCTAGGGGTTGAACTCAGGGCTTGTGCTTGCTAGGCAAGCACTCTAACCACTGAGCTAAATCCCCACCTGGGAATAACTTTTAAAATACTTAAATGGTTACGTTTATTTGGTGCATTTAAAAATTAAACTTCAATTTTAACATTGCTGTTACTTCTGAAATAAACTTATGTGACATTCTGGTTAAAAAAAAACAAAACAAAACAGTGTGCCACTGGCATACAGAGAGATATATCAATCAGTAGAATCAAATGGAGACCCTCGCAATGAACCTTTACATATACTGTCAAATTACTTTTTCTAAGAGTGCCAAGATCATTTGTCTTAGTTACTTTTCTCATTGGTGATGCAAAATACCTGATACCCAAAGTTAAAGGAGAAAATGTTTATTTCAGCTCAGAGTTCATAGAAGTTTCAGTTCATAGTCAGCTGGTTCCGAAGCAGGGTGGCCTGGCAGAGGGGCATCGCCAGGGAGAAACATTCCATGGTGTGGCAGGCAGGAAGGCAACAAGCAGCCAAAGCAGTGATCAGCAGCAACCTGTTTCTTTCTGTTCCTTTATATTCCATCCAGGGTACAAGCCTATTAATTGGTTCCATCCATACCCAGGGTGGGGCTTCCATTATCCACACACTTAATCCCAGCATCACACCCTTAATCCACACTCACACACCATAATCCAGCCACCTTCAGAACTCCCCATCTATGAGCACATGAGACATTGGGGAGACATCCAGATACAAGCTGTAACACCATTCAATGGAAAAATCAGTCTTTTCACCAAATGGTTTTGGCAAAAGTGGATATCCACATACAACAAAATGAACTTGGAGTCTTGTACTGCATTTGAAGTTGAATTCAAAATAGATCAAAGATTTAAACGTGAGACCTAAAACTATTTTTTAAAAATCGTAAAAGGAAGCATAGGGGGAAAAGTTCATGATATAGGCCTTGGCAATGATATCAGATAAGACACCAACAAAAGTAAAAATAGATAATTTAACTACAACATAATTGAAATGTTCTAATCATCTAAAGACACTCAAACCAGGCATGGTGGCTCTCGCCTGTAATCTTGGCACTATGAGAAGATGAAGCAGGAGGATCATAAATTTGAGCCCAAGCTGAGTGTATTGGCACATGCCTGTAATCCCAGCACTTAGGAGGCCGAGGCAGGAGGATCGCCCTGAGTTTGAGGCCAACCTGGGCTACATAGTGAGTTAAAGGCCAGCCTGAACTGTGGCGTAACAAGACCCTGTCTCAAAAAACAAAAATAAAAACAACAAAAAAGAAAAAGACAATCAGTAGAATAAAAAGTCAAGCAGTAGAATGGTAGAAAATACCTGCAATCATATCTCTAGTAAGGGGTTAATATTTAGAAAATATAAAGAACTCCTACAACTTGACCACAACAATAACAACAACCACAAAAAATAACCTGTTTTTAAAAGAACAAAAGCAGTTGAAGGTATAGCTGAGTGGTGGAGTGCTTGCCTGCATGCATGAAGCCCCAGGTTTAAGCCTCTGCACTGAAGAGAGAAAGAGAGAGAGCACTTTCATAGACATTTCTTCTAAAAGGATATAAAAATGGCCACAAGTATATGAAAAGATGCTCAACATCACCAACCATTAAGGAAGTGCAAATCAAAACCATGTAAGATATCATCTCAGACCCACGAGGTTGAGCACTGTGAGAAAAACCGATCATTATCAACGAGTATGTGGAGAAATCTGAGTTGTTGTGCATTGTTGGTGTGACTGTAAAATGATGCTGCTGCTGTGGCAAGCAGGCAGTTCCTCAAAAAAGAGAAACACAGAATGACCATACAATCTCGTAATCCCGCTCCTGGTATATATCCGAAAGGTATATGCCCATGTTCACAGCAACGTTATTCACAATAGCCAAAAGTGCAAAAAAGGATACAAATGTCCTTCAAGGAATGGATAGATGAAATACAGTGTATACATATCTACACACATACACAATGGAATATTATTCAGCCTTAAGAGAGAAAGAAATTCTGACACAAGTTGCAATACGGGTGAACCTTGAGAACATTGCAAGCCAGACACAAAAAGACAAATACTGCGTAGTTCCACTTAATATGAGGTCTGTAGAGCAATCAAATTTATTGAAACAGAAAGTAAAATGGTAGTTGTTAGGGCTGGTGAGATGGGGAAGAGAAAGTTGTCTAATAAACAGACTGAGGAGATGAAAACTTCTAGAAATCTACTGCACAATTTGATGATACTTCACTAAATTGTACATTTAAAATGTTTTATACGGTAAACATGTTTTTTGTCATAATTAAAAACTTTTGAAGCGCTATAAGAATCTGCTTTCTCTTGTGAAATTTGGCTACTTTGCTTAGTTTAATTTTCAAAATTAAACTAAGACATTGTTCATCTTTCACTTCCTCTCAAGTGAACACTGGAATTTTCTAGATGGTACCAAATCTATCATATCACAATACCCCCGCAAAGACGTGCTTCAGAGTTTGTGGCCTCAAGTCAGTCACGGATTTTTCCTTAGAACCTAACTAATAATTGTTCTCAGAAACTCCCACAACTTTGCAGAAATCCCAAACATCCTCCACACCTGGTTTTCTTGGTGGGAGGTTTGCAAGTAGCCAATCCGAGAGCATTATTCAGTTTTCTTTGCTGCTGATTGGCTGCTGCCCTGTAACCCATCCCTGGCACATGCACCGGCATTCCCCCGTCATAACACGTTGCTGTACCGTGTGTAGCTATCTCCAGTGTTCTCCGCTTTGTTCATAAAGCCCTACGATCCCTAAGATGCCACCAAACCACCCTGCACCTTCTAAGGCTTTATTAATACAGTATTTTATTAAATTACATAACTGAGGGGGACATAGCATAGTTAGGCTTTAAGCTATAAAAACAGGCATTTATAGGCATTTTTCTGACTATATCTGAAAATCGCAGTTTTTCACAATTCACAGGGGCTCTAGGAACATAACCCCTGCGAATTTCAGGGGTCTCCTGTATACTGAATGCAGAAAAACGTGTGAACATCCGGGGATCTTCTGTAAACACAGCGCGTATAGAAACTTGTGAAAGTATGAAACAGTGCCAATTCTCTCAAAATATTTTAACAAGTAATTTTTCATTAAAAAAAGTTAGCTTGTAATGGGTTTATTATTTTAAATGAATATTAATTTAATTTCTCATTAAAAATTTTTGACACAATAAATACACCTCAAATATTCAAATGTCTTTTGGGTCATCAATAAAGTTTGGGTTTTCATTTTCATTTTAATTGACTTAACACTTTATTTTAACGTTCAGAATATTTAGGGGGAATGTAACTCATTTGTTAATATTAGAATTAGATATGCTATACACGACTAGCAACTAAAATACCACATTTTCAAATAATTAAAACAAAAGAAAATCCTACAGTCTAACATGCTCTCTTGAAAAATAAAAGAAGGTACCAGGAACTGGACGCTTAGAGTGTTCCCAAGTACAAGAGAAACCCGAGCGAGGCCACTCTGAACTAGGTGCCACCTGCTGTCATCAAATGCACAGTGACTAAGAGCCTGTGTCCCTCCAGTGGGCTATCAGTGTGACAGATGTCATTCAGCTTGTGCCAGGCAACTTCACTATGTCAACAGCTACAATTCACACACTAAACCCGGTGACTTGTCCTCCTAATGCTGTTGTTGTTCGGGTTACAGGGTGTGACCTGGATGGGTTTATCTCCCCGCAGGATTCCTCCCTTCTCTCTCTGCTTCTTGGGCATGAACAGTGGCTCTCCACCGTGCTCCTCTACCCTATTGTCCTCTCTTGGAGCCAGAGGACTATGGGCTAAAAACGTGAAACAAACCAAACCCCTTCTTTAAATTGCAGGTGTCAGGTATTTTGTCCGAGTGATGAGAAAGTGATTGAAACAAGTAGCTTCTGTTCATATTCTTGCGGTTTCCTAACAAGCGTTCTTGCCTTTGTGAAGTAGTCTGTCCTATCTTCTGACTGTGGGGACACAGGCAGTGTTTGTGCTTGGAGTAACAGTTTTAGTACTTGAGTGTACCTAGACAGGCCCCTGCTATGTCCACCATGCTGCTGTCACTGTGTGGCTCTGAGAGATCTCTCTGTGATACAAGTGCTGGCACTTGAGCCACTTTGAGCCTGAACATAATGTGCTATTATTGATGGAAACTTTACATATTCACCAAAGTCTCTGCATCAGCGGGGCACTGAGACAGACCTAATACACGGACAGGTTTTTGGATAACAAGGGGTTCGTTTTAGGCATCTGTCAGCAATTTTCTGATACTTCTTGTTGCCATTCATTTTTTTTTTCTCATTCTTTATCTTTTGCAGGCTGTTACGGTTTGTGCCTAGATGTTCCCCCAAAGCCTCATGTGGTCACAGGTGGGGCTTTTTTCAGAGGTGGCTGGATCTAGAGTGTGTGATGCTGGGATTAAGGGAGTGTGATTACTAAATCAATCTACTGATTGGTTTGGCACCGCCCTAAATCCTGGCAGCCTGGATAAAATGTAAGAGGCAAAAAGAAGCTCCTAAATTCCCTTGCTTACCTTGCTGTCTTTTGCCCATCTGCCATGCTACCCTGCCTTGGAACCAGCCAACTATGAACTGAAACCTCTTTGAACTGTAAGCCAAATAACCTTCTCCCCTTTACCTTTGGGTGTGGGATATTTTGTCTCAGCAATGAAAAAAGCAACTAATACATAAGCCTTCCTAAGAGAGTTGGTTATATACTCCAGGGTCCCTGGACATGGCAGTCTACACATAGGACAAAGTCCCCTTTCATCATTAAGAACCTGATGACAGCAGGACTGGCCTTGGCAGCATAGGGGAAGGGGAAAAGCTGCCTCCTTGCAGGTTTGGCTCTGGCCAGCCGTACATGTTACCCAGAATAAGAGGCAGGAAAACTCCTTATTCAACCTGATGGCTTTCAGGTGGGACTTATATGTGCGCTAAGGGTCTCTGGCTTTTGGGGGGTCCCTGGTTTTAAGAGTACAAGGAGTTCCAAACAAGATTTCAGAAAATCACTGCATTCACATGCTCATCAGTTTGGAAAAGCATCCTGATAATTTCAGTCTAGTGGAGAGGATGCCAAGATTCCATATGTTTTTCTTTTATTTTTTCTTCCTTCTTTCTTCCCTCCCTTCCTCCCCCCACCCTCTTTTTTGAAACAAGTTCTTGACGTTTAGCCCAGCCTGGCCT
This sequence comes from Hystrix cristata, assembly GCA_004026905.1. NCBI lineage: Eukaryota > Metazoa > Chordata > Mammalia > Rodentia > Hystricidae > Hystrix > Hystrix cristata. Next base: position 28,490 of record PVJO010001959.1, on the reverse strand, counting down.
CGAACTCACCTCAGCCTCCCAAGTGCTGGGATTATGAGTATGTGCCACCACACCCAGCTCCTCCCTTCTCTTTTCTTAGGTGCTGGTGATAAAACCCAGGGACACTCTATCACTGAGCTACATCCCCAGCCCTTTTTATTTTGAGACAGGTCTCACTACGTTGCCCAGGCTAGCCTTGAACTTGCACTCCTAATGCCTCAGCCTCCTGAGTAACTGCCATTTGTTTGTTCTTCAATGACAGAAGTCATGCTCTGCCTTGGCCAGCCTGACCCCACTATCCCAGAGACCAGCCACATTCACCCCATGAGGTGACTTTTCTTCCTCATGCAAGACACCATCCCTGCCTCCTGAAATGATTTGTATTTTGCTTTTCTCCCAACAAATCTCAAGTCCCCATTTACCAAGGACTACCCCAACCAGTTCTTCTCTGTCCCTACATCAAAAGTATGGGCAGCAGATGTGACCAGTGTGAGGACAGAGGGTCAGAACTAGAAGACAGGGCTCTTGTCAAAGACCAATTAATGAGAGAAAGCTTAAAAACAACAAAAGAAAGTGGAAAATAGATCCAACAACTCCTAGATGAAGCAAAGAGGACTAAATTAAAATTAAATGGAATTAGTGAAAAATCAGAAGGCAGTATGAATGGCATTTAAAAAAAACCCAATTTACTGAAATAATAGCAAAAAAAAAGGAAAATAACATACAGATAAGTGTGACATAGAATCCAAAAAGCCATGAACAGAAAAGAACTTCTTCACAACACATCACAGCCAAACTCCCAGAAGTCCAACACAATAACAGAATCTTAAAAGAAGTTAGAGAAAAGCAATGAATCATTTATAAAGTGATATCAGAACCCATTAGAAATGAAGGAGACTTCTCAACACAAACTTTAAAGGCTAGGAGAGCTTAGAGTGAAGTGTTTCAAGCTCTAAAATAAAACAATTTCCAACCCAAAATTATATATCCTGCAAAACTATCTTTCAAAATTGAAGAAATAAGATATTTTCATGATTAAAAAAACACCTAAAGAAATTCAGGGCCACCAAACCAGCACTCTGAAAAATTCTGAAGGATATCCTAGAAAGAGACAGTGAAGCTAGCGATGACAAAAGATCTAATAGAATGAACACACCAGGTAAGGTGAGCAGTTAAGTAGAAGGTAAAGATAGGGAAACAGGACAGCTACTTGGGAATCACTTATGCAGTGTCTCATTGAAATATTTAGTCTGTGTTCCCATCAGACATCTTGTAGGTTTAAATTTTTGTATGTTTCTTAGTTTATTTAGTAATGAGGGGCTATGTTATAGTCTTAAATGGTTCCTTGTGTTTATTAGGTTGCTACTTTTGTGTATTTGTTCTCTCATTGGCTCTGATTTAATAGGTATCTAAATTCTCTCATCTCACTTCACGTCAAACCCCTGAAACAATTTTTTATTTTATTTTATTTTATTTTGGTGCTGGGGATTGAACTCAGGACCTTGTGTTTATTTTATTTTTTTTGAAACAATATTTTAAAAATACAATGTCTCTTTATTCTTTTTCCAAATACATCAACTCCTCCTCCCAAGTTTTTAAATTTCCCATACATAGCTCCCTCACAGTCACTCCTGTCTTCTCTGGTGTTAACCCTCAATCCTCCCCAACCTAAGCCTTTGGCTCCTCCATATCTTACCCAGCCTATTGTCCTTCCTGTCAGCAAGTGCTGACAACCACGTAGCTTTACTCAATCACAATGTTAACCTCTTTTCTCCCATGGCTTGCCCTCACCCTTACCCCCACAAATATCTTGTGATAACTCTCAATAATAACCCTTCAACTCAACTAAAAGTACTCCAATAGAATCAAACCCCACATCGACCTTTTCTTCTCATCTACCATTATTCCCCCTTTTAAATCCCCACTTAATGTCTAACACTCCCCACCTAGCTGCCTTCCATTCTCCTCACCCCCACCTCACCTATGTCATCACAGAACCACCACAAATAATAAACTGTCATATTGTGCATAGAGGATAGACAAAGGCAGAAGTGTGACTGCAAGGACTCTCACATAGATGTGTGGTAAGGTTGAATCTGTACATGCTGTTATAACCAGAAGTAATTATTTTGGGAAAACATAGAGATGGAGTCCAAATCACTTCAAGCAAATAATAGAGGAGTAAATACTAGCACTGGGCATACAAAGTTGAAAATTATTCACAAGGAGGCAACATCCTATGAAAAATCTCTATATAAGCCACAAACTCTCCTCACTTCTCTAATCCTTAACCTGCAGTCCCCTCCCACCCAAAAAAGAGAGGAAAGAGGGAGAGATAGAAAATAGATAGATAGATAGATAGATAGATAGATAGACACATAGATAGATAGATACATAGATACATAGATAGATAGATAGAGATCTTCAGAGGAGCAAGAGGAAACAAAGCAACAGAAGATTCCCAAATTCTTCCAACATTCAAGGCAGAGCAAGGCACCACAAAGAAAGAGGAAACAAATACCAGGTAGCAGAAATCTGTGAACAGTTCATAGAAGGGTTGAAGAAAATAGATGAATTCAGAGAGGAAATGAATCAAAAGTTAACAGCAATCTCACTCAAAGTGCCCAGAGTGAATTTCAGGGAAATACGCAAAAAACTGGATGAGGTAACGAGAACAGTTCAAAATTTGAATGATAGACTTCCAAGAAGATGGTGGAGCAGTAAGCAGAAACAAATCAGACTCCCCAATTTCGGAATATAGACACTAGAAAATAACAATTTGGGGAAGGAAAAAAGGATCCTCATCTATCACACTGGTGCAGTTCTTCCTGGAGCCTCACCAGGATTCCCAGCACCCAGGAAGGACCTGAAGGGAAAACTGGAGCCTATAGATAAATTGAACAGACAGACCACAATGCAGAAAAAGGAAGAGGCGATTTTCACTTTCTTCCCAGCTCCTGGCTTGTGATATGAGAAAGGACGATGAAATTTCAGAGACACGGTGAAAGCGGTGACTCTAGAGGCTCCAGGATGAACTGCACCAGTGTGATAGATAGATGAGGATGTGGCAAAGCTGGCTGGGGAAGTAGCCATGACCTGTTAACTACAACACTCTGAACACATGTGCAGAACAGTCCCAAAGCCCTGCATGTGGATGTTTCACAGGAACTCGAGCAGTTTTGCAATAGGATGCCCTAGATCTGACATCAACCTGTGGCGTGGGATCCCAGCACCGCCTCTCAGGAAGGACCCAGATGTAGAAGTTTTCACAGGTTTCCTTGAGATTTGGACAGCATAAAGGAGAGGTGACATAAGAACATGCTATTATGGCTTTTCCTCATGATAGCCCACCACGCTTTCTACAGAGTGTATTTTCATCTTGCTTTTTCCTCTTACTTGACACAAGCTGACTCTGCACAGCCAGTTTCTCCCTCATTCTTCACTTTTACTTTCTCACTGCTTTTTGTTCATTTCATTCCATTCTTTGTTTGAGACAAGAAGAACCTGGAAATTAACTCCAGAAGGAGAGCTGGGCAACCCAGAACCCAGTAACATTTATTTGGCAAGCCACTTTTAGAAGCAGGCTACTGAATAACACCATGGGAATGGAGCAGTGGATGCTATGTGCTACAACTGGTCGTGAGTGACTCCAGTTCAAGTGATGCCATGCTCCCGGAAGCATGTTTTATCAGATGCCATTTTAGGGAGAGGCTGACTGAGCCCAGGACTCAGAGCACCCATGTGTAGGCTTCATCTCAGGGCTCCCAGTGTTCAACTACCACAGTGACTGGGTGTCACAGTTCACAGCCATGGCAGGCCGTAAAGGATGAGAGACTACTCACAGTCAGTGTCCAATTCAAACTCCAAGAAGGGCCAGAGGGACTGCCCTTAATAGAGACCTCTCTGCATGAAAGAGTTTCATAAAAGCCCTGAACTGAAGTTTCTGTGGCTTTTTCTTGATAGAACCAAGAAGCAAGGATAAAAGAAAAAAAAAAAAAAAGGACGTCTGTGCAAGAATTTATGCAGGGGACAGAGGACAGAGGAAGGACTGGAGAAGGTCAGGGTGGTCTGTTACACAATTGACTTGAGTGCCAAACTAAGCGATAAACTAATATGGGGAGGACAAGGCCAGAACGTTCATTCCCTAAGGCAATGTGTTTTGATCCTATTTGGACTTGTAGCCCTGCAGGCTGTCTTTCAATCGCTAACCATGAATTCCAGGAGGTTTTGGGGATGTGGCTCCGAAAGTCTCTTATCTCTCCATATCCATCTCATACATACATCTGGCCAATCCCCCCACAACTGGGTGAGGGACAATCACAGGAAACATCCATGTTCAGGGAGCCAGCAAAAGACACCCAGAGTGTTATAAGCTAAACGATTCAGGCTCCAACCCCACAGCCACATGTCAGGTTCAGCCTGAACTTTTGTGGATTTGAAAGTCCCAGAACCAAACCATGCCCTAATCCTACTGCCAGCTTGCTGGGATTAACCAGCATGCCTCTGGGCTCTGACCACCTGCTGTGCCTACCAACGCAAGCAGAATTGGACACCACCACAAAATTGTAAACCCCCAAAGATAACTGCAGGCTTGAAATCACAGAGAAACTTCTTTTCTTTTTCTTTGCTTTTGGTTTTTTCTTTCTTTTTCTTGTTTTATTTTATTTTTATTCATTTGGGTTTTTTTCTTCTCTGATTGGTTTTGTTTATTTCTGGGGGTGAACAGTGTTTGTAGGTTTTTCTTTTATTTTTCCCTGTTTTTGTTTTTTTCATTCTTTCCGTTCCTCCTGTCTTCACCATTTTTCAGAAACTTTGGTGATCTTCCTCTGTCCTCAGCCTTGCTTCTAATCTCTTTTTCTTCTTTTGTTTCTCTAGTTTTTCCTCTTCTCCCTGTTAATTTTCTCCCCTTGGTGTAAAATTGTTCTATTGAGTGTATATTTACTGTATGTTGTTTTCTGATTTGTCTTAAATTTTGTTATTTAACTATAAATCCTGTACACATAGTTAAAAGTGGCATTACTAGTTATCAATTATTAGTTTGTCACTTTCCAGTCTGTGTTTGATGCTACCGTTATTGCTGATTGTACTATTTCAGATAAGATGACATAGTAGCTGTGATCAATTGATCTTCCTTGTATGCCAACACCTGGATTGTCTGGTGGGCATAAACTGTACTACAGTCCAGTGCCAAAGAACTGTGTGCTAGAACAAACAGGCTGCAACCTCTCATCCCTAATAAACAGAAAAGGTAGGATCCTCGGACAGACTAAAAGGCCAAAAGCCAACTACCCCTAGAAGACACCTCTGAGAAGTAGTCATTCCCTAAAGACATCTCAGTACTAGTAATAAGCTACATTATGTAGTGAAGTCAATAAATAACCCAATGATGAACCTCAAGCTTCTAGAAAAAGAAGAGCAAGTTGAACCCAAAGCTCATATGAGGAAGGAAATTATAAAGATCACAGCAGAAATTAATGAAATTGAGACTAAGAAAACAGTACAAAGAATCAATGAATTAAAGAGTTGATTCTTTAGAATATTAAATAAAAGAGACAAACACTTAGCCAATCTTATCAAAAGAAAGGAAGAAAAGACCCAAATCCATGCAATTAGGAATGAAAAAGGTGATCCTGCAGAAATCCAGAAGATCATGTAATACTTACTTTGAGACCCCAAGATAGAAAATTCAGAAGAAATGGATGGATTCCTACACATATATGAATTATCGAAGCTGAATGAAAAAGATATAAAAATTCTAGATAATTCAATGTCAGTTTATGAAATTGAGGAAATAATTTAGAAGCTACCAACAAAGAGAAACGCTGGTCCTGATGGATTCACTGCTGAATTCTACAAGAATTTTAGAGAAAGATCTAATGCCACTACTCTTCAAACTCTTTAATGAAATTGAAAATGAAACAATACTCCCAAAATCATACCTGGAAGCAAGCATTACCCTGACACCAAAACCAGAGAAAGATCCAACCAAAAAAAGGGAACTACAGGCCAATCTCCTTAATGAACATAGATGCAAAAATTCTCAATGAGATACTAGCAAACAGAATGCAGCAAATCGTCCAGAAGATTATACCCTATGACCCAGTAGTATTCATCCCAAGGATGCGGGAATAGTTCAACATATGCAAATTAATAATGTAATACACTGCATTAACAGAACCAAGGACAAAAACCATATGATCATCTCAATAGATGCAGAAAAAGCATTTGAAAAAGTCCAACACACATTCATGGTAAAACCCCACAGAAAATTGGAATAAAAGGTCTTTATTTCAGTCTGATAAAAAGCCTGTATGACAAACCAACAGCCAGCATCACACTAAATGTTCAAAAACTGACACTTTTCACTCTAAAATCAGGAACTAAACAAGGATGGTCACTATCACCACTCTGTTCAATATTGTTTGAGAAACGTTAACCAGATCAATTAGACAAGAGAAAGAAATAAAAGGAATACAGAAAGGAAAGGAAGAAGTTAAATTATCATTATTTGCCTATGACATGATACTCTACCCAGAAGACACCAAAAACTCCACCCAAAGACTCCAAGAATTAATATTCAAATTCAGTAGCATAGCAGGATACAAAGTCAACATTCAAAAATCAATAGTATTCCTGCATATTCATAACAAATTCACTGAGAATTCATGGGAAACAACACTTTTCACAATAGCATCAAGAAAAATGAAATAGTTCAGAATCAATCCAATAAAGGAAATGAAAGACTTTTACGTTGAAAACTACCATACTCTGAAAAGAAAGATCAGAGTGGTAAACTGCAGAGAAACAGCCTCTCTGATATTTGTCGACCAGATGCTGGAATATAGCAACATGAGGATTTTCTCCCCTGAGGGTATAGCAACATGAGGAAGTGGGCTTCCAGGACAGAGCCAGGATCTGAAGTGAAAATTGAAACACACGGGGAGAGCAAAAAGAGAGACCTCAGCACAGGCGAAGGAGGCGGCAAACGGCACTTTCTCCCTGAGACCTGGCTCTCGGGATGGGAGAGGCGGCTCAAGCCTGCAGATGCACAGTGACTACTGGCGGCCCCAGAGGGCTCCATAGAGAAAAGCACCAGTGAAAGGAGGGGTGGACAGAGGGGACTACAGTGGCTGGTGAGTTATTCAGGTTCCGATGTTCCCCGTGACAGGGCAATTCTCTGGTTGCCCTCTTGGCGAGAGCGGTCAACTGAGCTCAGAACTCAGAGAAGCTGCAGGTAGCTCCCTCTGTCAGGGCAAGACAGAGCCCACTTCAAGTTGTCAGGAGGTCAAGGAACTAAGTCCAAGCCAGCAGGAGACACACAATGTGTTGCTAGCTGAACCAATCCAGTTCCAACCTCACAGCCAGAAACCAGCCTGAATTTAGGTGGAACTGATGGTGAAATCAAGCTGGGATTAACCACTATCCCACCATAAATCTACTGCTGGAATGATTCAACATGGCTCTGGGCCTGCCTGCCCTATCTACCAGTGACAGCAGAGAAACTCTCAGAAGCAAACATTTTTGTTTTTTGGTTTTTTTCCTGTTGTTATTGTTGCTGGGTTTTTTTTTTCTTTTTTCTTTTCTCCTTTTTTCTTGTTTTTTCTTGTTTTTGCACGAGTGTGAATATTGTTCCTAGCTTTTTTCATTGTTGTTTTGTTCTGTTCTTGTTTTTATTTCTTCCTTCTCTCTTTTGCACCTGTCTTCTTCATCACTTCCTCAAAGTCTGTGTAATCTTCCTCTTTCCTCCAACTTTGCTTCTCATCTCTTGCTCTTCTTCTATTTATCTGTTTTCCTCGCTAATCCTTTTTAAATTTTCTCTCCTGAGGGTAAAAATCTCCATATTTAGGGCATACTTACTGTATACAATATTCTGGTTTATTTTAGACATTGCTATATAACCACAAATCTAGTTCATACAGTTAAAGGTGGCAAACAAATAGTTACCACAGTTTGCCATTTTCTGAGCTGTGTTTGATGTTATTTTTATTACTGATTGTAATACTTTAGCCAAGGTGACAAAATTGTTCTAATCAGTTGTTCTTCCTTGTATGCCAAGAGTGAGATTGCCTGAGGGTCATAAACAACACTATAGACCAATGACAAAGAACTAGGGGCTAGCCAAATAGCAATTTCTCACCCCTAATAAATTGAAGAGGTAGGATCTTGCAACAGACTCAAATCTCCAAAACCAGCTACACCTGGAAGACATCTCCGAGAAGTATTCATTTCCAAAGGGTTCTCAATACTAACAATAAAGCTACCTGCCATAAGCAGTTTAAGAGGATCAACCCAGGAATTAAATTTTAAAGAAATAGAAAAAGGGAAGACACATAAGCAAGATGCAACCCCAGACTTCCAGCTCACCAAAGGTAAACCCAGGGAGCAACGATGTGGAACAAACTGATAGCCACCCACCTGGACCCTTGAAGTGGTAATAGTAGAAGTAACAAAGCAGATGACTGAGGCTCTAGAAAAAAATCAAATCAGAAATAAATTCTCACATAACTACAGAGATGGTGACCAGAATGAAAGACATGATTACTGACTCTAGAGCAGATACAGATTTAAAAAAAAAAAATAGAGGAGCTTAGGAAAATGATGGAAACCATAAACACCCAACATAGGATAGAAATGGAAACCATGAAAGATATTCAAACAGATATCCAGAAGACCAGAAATTCCATTGAAAGCATAAGCAGCAGAATGAACAAATGTGAGGACAGAATATAAGGTATAGAAGACAAGATTATGGTTAGTGATCATGAAAAGAAAGAACTCTTAAAAACAGTAAGAGACCACACCCCCCCCCAAAAATCAATCCAACAGCTGCTAGATAACACAATGAAGGATAACATAAGAACAGAAAATTAAAAGCTGTTAGAGAAAAGAAACAAGTCGCCTATAAAGGAAAGCCCATCACAGTCACAGAAGACTTCTCAGCACAAATCCTCAAGTCAGGGAGAGCTTGGAGAGAAGTATGTCAAGCCCTACAGTAATACAATTTCCAGCCCAGATTGATGTACTTGGCAAAACTATCTTTCAAAATTGATGGAGAAGTAAGATACTTCCATGACAAGACCACCTGAAGAAAATCATGACCACCAAACCAGCACTCCGAAATGTTCTGATGGACATTCTGGAAAGAGATAATGAAGACTACAGTTCCAGAAACCCCAACAGAATGAATCCATCAGGTAAGGCAAGTAATTAAACAGAGAGGAAAAGAGGGCTCTAACAACAGGAAAATAATATAACAAGGATAAGCCAATACATATCAGTTATAACAATCAACATAAATGGTCTCAATTCACACACACACACACACACACACACACACACACACACACACACACAGACTGACAGAATGGATCAAGAAGCAAGATCCAACAGTGTGCTGCATATAAGAAACACATTTAATTCAAAAAGAAATCCATAGATTGAAAGTCAAAGGATGGAATGCAATAGTGCATGCAGCAGGAACCCAGAAAAAGCAAGGGTAGCTATTCTATTTGCAGACAACATGGATTTCAAATCAAGACTGATTAAAAGAGACAAAGGCTACTATATCCTTGTAAAGGGAACAATCCAAGAGGAAGAGGTAACAAACATTAATACATCTGTACCAAATTCCAGTGCACCCAACTATATAAAACAAATATTAACAGACACAAAACACCAAATAAGCATTAATATAATTGTAATAGGGGACATCAATACCCCACTGTCAGAAGTAGACAGATCACCTAGAGAAAAAGTCAACAGAGGAAAAATCAAAACTAAACCAAACTTTTGAACAAATAGACTTAGCAGATGTCTACGGGGTGTTCCACCCTGCAACATCAGAATACATATTCTTCTCCGCTGCACATGGAATTTTCTCCAAACAGACCACATGCTAGCTCATAGAACATGCTTAAGTAAATGTAAAGGAATTGAAATTATCCCATGCATGTTATCAGACTGTAGTGCAATGAAGTTGGAAATAAATAGCAAAATAAACCACAAAAACTTCATAAACACATGGAAATTAAATAGCACCCTCCTGAACAACCAATGAGTCTCAGATAAAATTAAAGAAGAAATCAGACAATTTCCACACTTAAAAGATAATGCCAACACAACATACCAAAACTTATGGGACACAATGAAAGCAGTCCCACAAGGGACATTTATAGCATTGAAATCCCCTATCAGAAAAATACAGTGAGCTCAAATAAAAAAACCTAATGTTGAATCTCAAGTTTCTTGAATAACATGTTCACAGAATTCATAGAAGAAAATTTCCCAAATACAAGAGTTTAAAATACACCTATATGATGCCTATAGAACACTAAACACTTATGATGAAAAAAGAAGCTCAGCAAGGCATATCCTTCTTAAATTACCAGATACCTGGCAAAAAACACCCAGATTTTTTAAAGCAGCCAGAGAAAACCAAAAAATCACATATAAGTTAAACCAATTAGAATCACAGCAGACTTCTCAACACAAAATGTAAAAGCCAGAAGAGCTTGGAGCAAAGTATTTCTAGCCCTAGGAACAAATAACTTCCAATCCTAAATAATCTATCCAGCAAAGATATTCTTCAAAATAGGTGGAGAAATAATGTATTTCCATGAAAAAGACCACCTCAAACAATATGTAAGTACTAATCCAACTCTTGAGAAAATACTTAAGAATATTCTTGACTGAAAATAATGAAACAGACACAGCTAAAAATACAAAGGAAACTAGTGAGGTCAATGGATAAATGCCAACAAACAAGTCAGAAAAGAAAAGGGATTCACCAAGAAGGCAATGACAGTAAATGACCAACACATCTCAGTAATATTTCTCAATGTTAACAGCCTCAGTTCCCCAATAAAAATACATAGATTGGCAGATTGACTCAAAAACCAGAATCCAACAGTCTGTTGCAGTCAAGAAACTCATATAATCCAAAAAGATATTCATAGACTAAAAAAGTGATGGAAAACAGCATTTCACTGCTGAAAACAAGCAGGGGTAGCAATATCAGACATATTAAGTCTGATATTAGACCTCAAGCTAAAACTGATTAGAAGGGACAAAGAAGGTCACTACGTACTTGCTAAGGGAACAATTCAATAAGAAGAGATAACACTGATAAACACATATGCATCAAGTACTGAAGCACCTATTTTCATAAAACAAAAACTGCTGCAATTAGAAGATCAAATAAACACTAACACAATCATAGTAGAGGAGTTTAACACCTCACTTTCACAAAGATATAGATCAACTCAACAACAACAACAACAAAAAACCCAATAAAGAAATATCAGAGCTGAAACACACCCTTGAACATATAGATTTAATAGATATATATACAGAGTATTTCACCTCACTACAATAAAGTATACATTCTTTTCAGCAACATGGTAGTTTTTTCCAAAATAGATCACAAACTAGTACAGAAAGCCTGCTTAAGTAAATATAAGAGAGTAGAAATAATCCCATGTGTCCTATCAGACCACTGTGCAATGAATATAAAAATCAACAAGAGAAGAAATTTTGGAAAAAGCAAAAGATTCTGGAAAATCAATGACATTCTCCTAAACAAACAATAGGTCGGCTGGGGATTTAGCTCAGCGGTTAGAGTGCTTGCCTCACAAGTACAAGGCCCTGAGTTCAATCCCCAGTACAAAAAACAAACAAAAAACCAAAAAAAAAAAAAACACAATAGATCACAGAAGAAATCAAAGAAGGAATTTAAACATATCTGGAAGTTAATGACCATGATCTCACAACTTGTCAAAACCTTTGGGACACTATGAAGGCAATTCTAAGAGGGAAATTCATCACAATCAATGCTCACATTAGGAAAACGGAGCAAGTTCAAATAAATAACCTTATGAAATATGTTAAGGTACTTGAGAAACAACAAAGCAGCCCTAAACTCAAATTAAGGAAGGAAAATATAAAGATGAGAGGAAGCAAATTGAGACTAAAAAAAAAAGTAAAAAAATTAATAAATTGAAAAGCCAGTTCTTTGAAAGAATAAATAAAATAGATAAGCTTTTAGCCAGACTTACCAAGAGAAAGAAGGAAAAGACTCACATCAATGCAATTAGAAAAGAAAAAGGTAAAATCACTACAGACACTGTTAAAATCGAGGAGATAGTAACTATTTCGAAAAATTACATTCCAACAAATTAGCAAATTTTGTAGAAATGGGCAGATTCCTTAACACATACAAACTACTAAAACTAACCCAGAAGATATAAATAGACTTAACAACCCAATAACATGCAGTGAAACTGTTATAGTAGCATAGAATCTACCAACTAAAAAAAGCCACGTCCTGATGGATTCCCTGCTGAATTCTACGAAACCTTTAAGGATGTTATATCACCAATACTCATCAAGCTCTTCAAAGAAATTGAAAGGGAGCGAGTGCTCCCAAATTCATTTATGAAAGACAGTACCGCTCTGATCCCAAAACTGGATAAAGACACAACTAAAAAAGAGAAATATAGGCCAATCTCCTTAATGTACATAGGTGCAAAAATCCTCAATAAGATGTTAGCAAATAGAATGCAACACATTATCAAAAAGATCATAAATCACAATCAAGTAGGCTTCATCCCAGAGATGCAAGGATGGTGAAACCTACGTACGTCAATAAATGTAATATACCACATAAACAGGAGCAAGGACAAAAACCACATGATATTATCAGTAGATGCAGAAAAGGCTTTTGACAAAATCCAACACACCTTCATGATAAAACCCTGAAGAAAACAGATATAGAAGGACTACACCTGAATATAACAAAAGCTATTTATGCCAAACCAATAGACAGCATCATACTAAACAGGGAATGCTAAAGGCATTCCCTCTAAAATCAGGAACAAGACAAGGATGTCCACTATCACCTCTTCTATTCAACATAGTACTTGAAACATTAGCCAGTGCAATTAGGCAAGAGAAAGAAATGAAATGGATGCACACAGGAAAGAAAGATCTCAAATTATCATTATTTGCAGATGACATGATCCTCTACATAGATCATCCCAAAAAGTGTACCAAAAGACTCTTAGCTTTAATATCCAAATTCAGCAATTTAACAGGATACAAGATCAACACATAAAAATCATTAGTGTTTGTGTATACCAATAATGAACCAGATGAGAAGGAAATTATGAAAACAACATCATTCATATAGCCTCAAGAAAAATGAAATACCTAGAAATTAACCTAACCAAGGAAGTGAAAGACCTCTATAAAGAAAACCACAGTACTCTGAAAAAGGAGGTTAAAGAGGACATCAAAAAATGGAAAGATGGGCCAGGTGTGGTGGTGCATGCCTGTGATCCCAGCACTCAGGAGGCTGAGGAAGGAGGATTGCCATGAGTTTGAGGCAAACCTTGGCTAACATAGTGAGTTTAAGGCCAGCTCCTGTCTAAAAAATAAATAAATAAAATTTAAAAAAAGGAAAAGAAGGAAAAGAAGAGGAAAGATGTCCCCTGCTCCTTGATAGGCAGAACCAATATTGTTAAAATGGCCATACTCCCAAAACTGTTACACAGATACAATGTAGTTCCAATCAAAATACCAACAGCCCAACAGCATACTTTACAGATCTAGCAAAAATAATCCTAAAATTCATATGGAACCAGAAAAGACTCAGAATATCAAAAGCAATTTGGGGCAACAAGAGCAAAACAGGAGGCATAGCAATACCTGAATTCAACCTATACTACAAAGCGATAGTGATAAAAAGAAAAAAAAAACAATGGCATGGTACAGGAATAAAAACAGATACCTGGAGCAATGGAACAGAACTGAGGATACAGAAACGTCCCTAGACATTCAACTATTTGACCTTTGACAAAGAGGCCAACAGCATATGTTGGAAGAAAGCCTATTCAGCAAGCGGTGCTGGGAAAACTGGTTATCTGTTTGCAGAAGATTCAAACTGGACCTTTATCTCTCACAATGTACTAAATTAAAATGGATCAAAGATCTACACATTACAAGAAAAACATTAAACCTACTGGAAGATAAAATGGGTAAAAACACTTGAAATCATAGACGTAGGAAAGGATTTTCTAAACAGAACCTCAACTGCATAAGAAAATAACAGCAAGAATCAATAACCAGGATTATATCAGACTCTAGCTGTACAAACTAATCTTCTGTACAGCTAAAGAATCAATCAGAGTGACGAGACAACCTACAGAATGCAAAAAAAAATTTGCCAGCTACTCCTCAGACAGAAGACTAATATCTACCATACATAAAAAACTCAAAAAAATTAAACCACCTAAAATTAAAGACCCAGACAAGAAATGGACAAGAGAAATGAACAGATCACTTTACAGAGGAAGAAATACAAATGGTCAACAGATATATGAAAAAAAAGTTCAACATCTCTGCCATTAGAGAAATACAAATTAAAACTATGCTAAGATTACATCGTACTTGGGAAAGAGTGGCAATCATTAAGCGATCAAAGAATAACAAATGACGGTGTGACTGAGGTAAAAACTGCACACTCCTTCAGTTGGTGGAAATATGAACTAGTATAACCATTATGGAAATCAGTATGGAGATATCTCAAAGAACTAAAATTAGAAATTCCATATGACCCAGCCAGCCCCCTGCTAGGTATCTTCCCTGAAGAGCTTAAGAGATCATACTATAGTGATACATGCATACCAATGCCTACAGAAGCCTAATTCATAATAGCTAAATCCTAGAAGTAGCCTGTATGCCCACCAACAGATGATTGGATAAAGGAAATGTGGTATCACCTGGAAAATATAATTTTGACTGAAATAAACCAGACACGCAAGATGAATTACCGGGCAGTAACTTTCATTTGAGTAAGGCAAAGCACAAATGAAGAGAATAGTAAAGGATGGATAGAAGGAGACAAGGGGACAGATCTCTTACAAATGGGAAGACGTCCAAGAGACCAAGGGCAAGAAGTGAAGGGGAAGGGGAGGGGGAAATAACTAGAATAAAGGTATACCGTGCACAAGAACCTAATAACTGAATGAATGTAAGCATTATATGGCATAAACATGACCTGATTAATAAAATCAGTAAGAACGAAAATGGGGGAAAGGGAATTAAAGGAGGAGAGAGGGAAGTGGGAGGGAAGGAGAAGGAGATTAAAAAAAGAAACAAGTTGTATTATGTACATGTGCTCAGTCTCCAAGATGACTGTAAACTGCATGTACTGCAAACATACACTACACCTATGGGTGCAGGTTTTTTTTTTTTTCCAGTACTGAAGGATGAACCCAAGGCCTTTACACTGACCTACATCCCCAGCCATGTTTTGTTTTGTTTTGTTTTTTGAGGCAGGGTCTTGCTAAGTCACTAAATTGCCCAGACAAAATTTTCTTCTCAGTGTAGACCACAGAAGATATGAGATGGTTAGTACTTTAGGTTAGTTTCTAAGCTAATTAGTAATGTTACGTGAAAAATGGGTATCCATTCAACAATCTAAAAACCATATTTTGAGAATAATTTAATTATTTTTGTCTTTAGTCTCAAATCCTCACATACAGCAGCTGTGCTGGGTGTGGTGGTATGTGTCTGTAATCCTAGCACTGTCTAGGAGGCTGAGGCAAGAGGATCACAAGTTCAAGCCCAGTCTGGGACATTTACCAAGACCATGTCTTTGGGTTTTTTTGGTTTTTCTTTTTTAAAGTGTGAGGGTGTAGTTCAGTGCAAAGGTTCTGGGTTCACTCCCCAACAGCAGTCGTTCAATTCCTCATTTGCTCACTTTCTTTCCTGGAATTTTTTGTTTGGGTTTTTTTTTTGTTTTTGTTTTTTGAGACAGGGTCTCACTATGTAGCCCAGGCTGGTCTTGAACTCATGGCGATCCTCATACCTCAGCCTCCTGAGTCCCGGGATTACAAGCTTGTGCCACCATGCCTGGGATCTTTTGGAATTCTAGTGGGCTGGGATTTACTGATTTTACTAAATTTATGCCTTTAAATTTACCTAATGTATGAAACAGGACCCTCATGTGGAGGACTAAAGAATAACACACAAAGATAAATTGCAAATGTAATTGAAACTTAGACAAGAAAATGTAACATCACATTGGTTTTTCCCTAGTGCCGCAAAAAGAAAAAACCCAATCATTTGTTATTAAAAAAATCAATAGCATTCAGTGATTTCTGTATCACTTGCAATTTTTGATTGTCAAAGAAGTAAATATTTTAAGGTTTCTTTAATGAGACAGGAATTCTCTTTTATCTTTCTCAAACAGCTGGTTTAATTTAGAAATGATGAGGAAACAACTTGGTGTTCTGTCTCTAGAAATTAATCTGATTTCTTAGGAAGTGGAAATATAGGAGTTTCCCACTGAAATTCACTTATTTTTTGTGATGCTGGGATGGAAACAAGGCCCTCTGATACACTAGGCAAGTGCTCTCTCTGCCGCCCCAACCCTCCAAATGAAATGCAGAGTAGGACCCATCAGTCAGCACAGATAGCTTTTCTGTCCAATTGGGTATTTCAAAATAACACATTAATGTTTTCAGACACCACCCTGGAAAACGGTGACATATAGAAATTTTTTTAAAGTTCACATAGAAGGAAAGTCACAGAAAGAATAAATATAACAATAAACATGAAAAAAATTAACTTTACTCATATGTAAACAACTGGTATTTTTCCCCTCTCTAATTTGACATGTTATAAAACACAATATCCAAACTCTGCACACAGGTAAAATAGAACAAATTTAGATCTCAGACCATTGCTATCTAAGTGGGTTTGTACTTAAACATAGAATATAGAGTTCTTAACACCTTGTGTCCCGGACTCTGGGTCTCAGCTGCAATTCTGGAACACAAAAAGAAAGAAAATCTGCAAAAAACACCATGTGTTTTTATTAAGAATATAGAAATGAAATATGTAAAGAATAAAATTCACAAATGGTATCATGACAGCAACGTTCTCACAAAAGTATAAATCGGAACCTTTCCAGACAATCAATTTGGAAATAGGTAACCAGATACCTGAACTGTTCTTAAATGCTGGATGCTGTGGCACATGCCTAGAATCCCAGTACTCTGGTAGGCTAATTCAGGAGCACTGCGAGTTTGAGCCCAGTCTGGGCAATTTAACAACTTAGTGAGACCCTGTCTCAACATAAAAATTGCTGCGATGCAGTTTAGTGTGAAAGTCCTGGGTTCAATCATTAGTACCACCAGCCTCCCCCTCAAAGAAGTTGTTAAGGATATAGAGATTTTGAAAAGATTGGGTGAAAAGATGTGCATTATGCCATTATTAAAATAAATATTTCCATTTTCAGTTATTCAAAATAGGAAATAATTTACCTTTCTAATAACAAACAGTTGGGAAAGTTGTGCTGAGACGATCACATGGAATATTACAGTCATTTAGAGCCATAGTTTTATGAGTTTAGATGCCTCTTTATTATATTTTCAAAGGATTCTAAGCTTCTTCTAGTGAATTTTTAAATTTTACCTATTTTTGTGCTGTTGGGATCTGCACATGCTAAACACATGTCCTACCACTGCTACTCTCCCAGCCTCTCTAGAGAATATTTTAATTGCTAGCTTCTTTAAGGGCACAAGACGAGCTGCAGGTGACAGAACTCTCGCGCGAGTGTTTGACGGAAACACATCTGCAGGTGGACCCGATCCCGTCATTGTGAAGTTCTGAGATGGGCTGAAAAGGTGCAGGACCACTGCAGGGAGTATCAGGAAAGCAAGGTTCTCACAAGAGTATAAATTGGAACCTTTCCAAGCTCCGGTGACACATGGCGCTAGAGCAGCGGTTCTCAAGCTCTCTGACTTCAGAGCCCCTTCCTGCTTGTTGCTGAGGCCCTGAGAGACCTCCCGTGTGCAGGTGAAGGGCGGTATAGTCACGCTGTAGCCATGCGTTCCACACCCTTGGACTCCAACAACCACCCGAGGAAATTAAACAGGAAACAATTGCTCCTGGAGCCGGGTGTAGTGGTGCATACCTGTCAGTCCTGCACTCTGGGTGGCCAAGGCAGTGTTTGAGCCCAGCGCGGGCAACTTAGAAACTCGGTGAGACCCTGTCTCAGTATAAAAAATTAGAAAAGGGCTGGGAATGTAGCTTAGTGCAAAGGCCCTGCACAGTAAGCCCCCAACTGACGAACGAATTCCGTTCTGGGAGAACATTCATAAATCAGATTCATTCATAATCCAACAAAGTGACTCTTACACAGTATACCTGTGAAAGTTTGCAAGTTGAATGTTTGTAAGTCAGGGACTTACCATACTGAAAAAAAATGTGCCTGTACTGAACTTGCACAGACTTTTTTCCTGTCATTATTTCCTAAACAGTACGTGTAACACCTATTTACATGGTACTTACATTGTTTTAGATATAATAAGTTATTTAGAGATGATTTAAAATATATAACATAGGGGGCTGGGGATTTAGCTCAGTGGTTAGAGTGCTTGCCTAGCAAATGCAAGGTCCTGAGTTTGATCCCCAGCACCAATAAATACATAAATAAATAAAATATATAATGTGTTCAATACAAATAAAGGTTCTATGCAAATATACCCAAAGATTTTATTATCTGTGGGAAGTCCTGGACCCACCACAGATACCAAGGGACAAATGCATCTATAAATATTTATCATATTAGAAATCAAAACTGAGAAATTTAGAATATGTATTAATTGAAAAAAATGCAAATAATGTATTTGATGTAAAATAACTATCCTTTCCAAAACAAGTTAGTGAATGAGTGACTATCTTTTTTCTTTAAAAAAAAAATTACACAAATCCCTTGACTATTTGGTTTAATGGTAGACAATTGAATTCTTATTTCCCCCTCCACATTCGATCTGTTGTGACCTTCCTTCTTTTTTTCTCCCCTGGTATTGTAGAGGATTGAAATCAGAGCCTTCACACTGAGCTACATTCTGGCCCTTTCATTATTATGATATTATTATGATTATGATTAAGACGGGGTCTCAGTCACTAAGTGGCTCAAACTGGGCTTGAGCTTTTGATCCTCATGCCTCAGCCTCCCAGAATTCTGGGCTTGCAGGCACGTGCCACCACGCCTGGCTGCGACATATTTTGGCAGACGTCCAGTCTTCTCTGGGTGTGTACCTGGGTGGAAAATGGAAGAGGGTTGGATCCCTCTCAGATTCTCAGACCACATTTTGGGACCTGCGCTGTAGTCTAAAAGTCGCAATTTTTGCAAATATATAAACAATTCTCTAGCAGGAACTAGTATGTTAACCTCTTAACAGAGACTAGAGATAAGTTTGTTTTGGAAAAGGAGTTCCTAGGAGTCCCTGTAAACCATGCAACTCATTTGAACATTTTTATTACACGACCGAAGTCCGCACAGCTCTGGCCACCAGGAGGCGCCCGCTCCTAGTCTTTTATAGAAGGATCAACTCAGGCTGTTCGATTTCCTTGGTGAAGAGCTAGCTTTCCAAGGCATGAAGACTAAATGTCTTCACTTTGCTCAGCCCAAGAAAAGAGTCGGTTGACTAAGGAGAAGATTAAATTGAGGAAAGGGAAGATTAAAAAAAGTCTACCTATGATTTAAGGTGGAGTCTGTTTTTAAATTTCAAAAGGGCAGCTCTGAATATGTTTGGCACCGTGGCCCTCTCACCAGCTGCGGTGGCACTCTCCCGCTCCTTTCTGACCCACACGCTTGAATGGAGTATCCCTGTCTCTACTAAAGTAAGGCATCACTCGGAACCCACATGGACTCAGAAGAGAGGTTGGGGGAGCCACTGCACGCAGCAAGGAGAGGCCCAGCTCTTCTCACGTTGATGCTGGAAAGTGACTTACACTCAGAGCCTCAGTGATCTGTCCAATCTTAAAAATAGGTTTGTTAATACTGTGGTAGAGTAGGGCGTGGCTAAGGTTGACTCCAAGGCCTGACCTGGAGGAGTGGCCTGGACCTGACGTCAGCCTGAGGCACCAATTTCAAGCATCGACCCTCCTGTGGACAACAGGGGTTCTTGCGAATTTGCATGGGAACCCCATTCTGTAAATAGAAGCCGCTGGGAAGGAAGGTCTCTTCCTTTCTCTGGCGCTGCCAGGGAAAGGTCTGTCTATTTCTCCACACCTCAGGGAGGTCGCCCCCCAGCCCCTACCCCATGGCTCTGCTCCGTGGGACCAAGGCTGCTGTCAGCCCTTCCCTGACTTTCTGTTTGGCTCACACTTGCTCTGCAGGACCAGCTCTTCTTTTTGGTTTATAATTTTAAATAAAACTATGGAATTGCTTTTTGTCGCCGTCATCCAGTTCTTTGCTCGAGGAGGGGACGAACCCAGGAATATCGGAAACCCAACCAATAACAATATGTTCTGTCCCTAGACTTTTGATTTTAAAGCAGATTACCCCTAGAGTTCCTTGCTAGCCTTGAGATGTATTAATCTATGATTAAATTTGTTTGTTCATTTTTTGAGACCGGGTCTTGCTTTGTAGTTCAGGCTGGCCTTGAACTCATGGTGATCCTCCTGCCTCGCCTCCCCTCCCTGGGATTACAGGCATGTGCCACCATGACCGGTTCCTATGATTCAATTTGAGTCCAGTGGCGTTCTTCGTTTGCAAGCAACAAAAATCAACTTTGGCTAATATTGTCTTAATAAGACCCCTAAGGTTGCCATGTCCTAATCCTTGCCTGTGTCTCCAGTCTCAAGTCTTCTTCAGCTCTACTAGTGTTGCAACACCCCACCAGCATCCCGTGTTCGCCCCTCATCTGCTGGGAGGTCTTAGACAGGCTTCACTTCCTCCCAGCTGCCTCCCATGACCTCCCCAGTCTTGAGCGGGTTCTCTCCCTTGTGATCCAACAGCATCTTCTACTTCTCTATCATACTTTTTTTTTTCTTTTGGAATTTTAAAATGGATATTTTTTCTCATTATGTAGTTCAGACTGTCCTTGAAATCACAGTGTAGCCCATACTGGGTTTGAACTCAACTTTACGTGTCTGGGGATTACAGACATATGCTACCATGCCCAGCTCTCCATTCACATAGTAGGTGTTCATTAAACACTTGTAAAACTGAACTGAGAACACTGAGACTCTTAATAGGATACTCAAAATCCAGTAAAACAGACACAGATACTTGGGTTTTGATAAAGAATGGATTTGACTAGTATCACAGAATTATTAAGTGGCTGGTCTGAGATCTAATTCACAGTTATGACATTTTTAATAACGATCCTGTTTAGGAAAAGGAAGTGTTTTCTTCTTCACTCAGGCATTAATGGTAGTAAGAAGCCTCTTAGGCCTCACAGCTAAACCATGCAATACCTTGAGGTTAACCCCAGGAGAGACAAATCACCCTGAGAGACCCAGGAGGGATGCATTCCTCACAGGTTCTAAGGAGATTAGAGTGAAGAGGGAGGGGAGACTCGTAGGTGAGTACAGTGGGAATAGACACTGCCGGATTTGAAGAGATAAGAACATAAATACAGTCAGTTGTGGAGGCCGAAGCAAGAAGGGCATAAGCTGGAGCCCAGCCTGGGCAAATTAATGATTTAAGAGCCTGTCCCAAAATTTTAAAAAAGAAAAAAAAAGCTGGGGAGGTAGGTCAGTGTGGCCCCGATTCAATCTCCAGCACCATCTCCACCACCACAAAAAAAGGAACATAAATACAGCCAGTTGTCCTTTGCAGGACCATAGCACACAAGTGCCCAAAGAACGCTTCTCTCACGGAGCCCTGTGGACCCCTCATTCCAACCCTGGCAGCCACCTTTTACTCTTTGTCTCTAGGAATTTGCTGTAGTATCTGTCTAAGTGACATCGTACAGTGTCTGGCCCTTTGCACCAGCTTATGTCACTAAGCATGACGTCCTGAAGATTCAGCCATGTACCACGGGCCAGAGTTTCCTTCTTCGTTAAAGCTGAATAATTACACTGGTGGTCTGTGCTGGGCACATTTTTCTTAGCCATTCGTCCACTGAGGGACACTTGGGTGGCTCCCACACTTCAGCTTCTCTGAGCAATTCATGCTCTGTGACCACAGGGTCATTTATGGGGGGAGCACTGGGGGTCGAACTCAGGGCCTTGCGCTTACCAGGCAAGTGCTCTTCCACTGAGCTAAGTGCCCAGCCCCTATTTTGAAGAAGAATGTATTTCTTTTTCCTGAACAAAAATTTTGACCGGGACATAGGAATTTGAAGATTCGGGTTCACAGCACAGAGGTAACCGGGGGCAGTTTTGTGAGGCAAGCCCCCCAGTCCTCAGTTTCGTTAACCATAAAAATGAGACACTAGGATTTACTAGCTTTCAGATGTGTGGCACATGTTAAGTGAGATCTTGGACAGGAGAGTATGTGTGCAAAGAAAAGCAGTGTAAACTGTTAGGATTTTTGTGACCAGCCAGTATGATCAAGGGAAAATGAGCTCTGTGATGGTTGATTCCTGGTAAAGGCAGATGTGACGATTTCTGCACTAAAAATGGATTGATACCTCTATCAGGTTCGTAGCTGAAAATAGTTTTTCCTGTACTCTGTAGACATTCGAGGGACTTTTATGAAAGAATTCTATAAAAATCACTTCCCAGGTATCCTCCAGAGAAGCTGCCCTAGACTTTAGGCCCTGTACACAGGTCCTAGGTTATAGGCTTCTAATATATGCCCTTTTAGGGTCTATGAAGGTGGGTAACATTGGCGTAAGTGGGGAGCTACCATAGAATCTTGTTTTTTTACTATGGTAAAAGAAAAGACAAATGCTTTTCACAGCAATCATTTTTAAGGTCACAATTCAGTAGTGTAAAGTATGTTCACGTTGTGAAATCCAGTCACCAGAACTCTGTTGTCTTACAAAACTGCAAGTGTACCCTGAAGCAACTTCCCCTCCCTGCCCTCAGTAGCCAGCCTTATTGGTTTGTTCTAAAGAAAGCTGTCTACTTCCTGTCCCCCGATTTTGCCTACTTTAAGTGCCTCATAGAAGTGGCTAACACAGCATTTGTCTTTGTAGTGATTGGCTTACTTCACTTAGCATAGCGTCCTGCAGGTTCACCTATGTAGTGTGTGACAGAATTTCTTTCATCTGTAAGGCCAAATATTACTCCGTTGTATACATACTCCGTATTTTTATCCATTCGCCTGTCGATGGAAATTTGGCTTGCTTTTATTTCTTGGCTGTTGTGAACGGTGTTGCTATGAAGCTGGGTACACAAGTATCTCTTCAAGAGTATCATGGAATCTTATAACAAAGACTCTGGAGAGCTTGAAGAGCATTAGAAATAAGCTAGTCTTACTCTGTCCTACAGATGAGCAGACTGAAGTGGGAACATGATTTAATGAGCACAGCCACCAGTACCTTAAAAGCTAACAATGAACTGGACACCTGGCTGAATACCTTGCCTGGAGGGCGTCAGTTAACACTTACCAATAAAACCTCTGAAATAGATACGATCACGTCTTGCTTCGTAACAGAACTACATTCTGAAAGATGCACTGCTGGGAAATTTCTTTATGTAAACAACATAGGGGGAAGAGGCATTAACAATGATTAATTGTCATTTATTTCAATGAACACTTATCAAGCACCTACCACCTGCCACACTGCACTAGGGCCTAGAATATGGAACAAAACTTGCCTGCCCCCAAGTAGCTCACAATCAAGAGGAGCTGTGACCTGGGAAACTATTGTGACATAATGTGATAAATGCTGGGCTGAGGCTTGTAGGACACCAGGGAGCTTTCACTTCTCGCATAGCCCTTGGGCGGTGATCTGGGGGCACAAGGTCATTTTCAAGGTGGAGAACCGAAGGGATAGCATTTTGGGTAAAGGGACCCTCTAGAGGCCATGGAGGCCTGAGGGATGGCAGGCACCAGGGGCCACAGCACAGGCATATGGGAAAGGGTGTGGAGAGGAAAGGGTGGGGAGCTGGCATCCGGGTGGAACCTTTAGGGTTCTCCAGCACTTCATCCATGCTTTTTGCTTAGCTCTCACCTTGGCCCTGTTATCTTCACCTTACACTGAGCCTCAAGTTCAGAACAGAACACAAGGTCAGGCAGCTTCAAATGGATCAAACTGAGGCTTCAGAAGACTCCATCCATCACTGAGGTGAGGCACCTGGAGCAGGACTGGGGCCCTTGATCACTGGAGCGAGGTCCTGGGACCTCACCTCGTAGGCAAGTGGAAATCAGAGACAGTACTCTACTGTGGGGGGATGTAGCGAGGGATCTGATCAAACTGGGGCTGTTTCCAGAGCCCCATCCACAAGCAGCGATGTCCTCTGGGCAATGGCCTCAAGAAGAGACACCACCAGGGATGCAGGCGACAGGAGCAGGCTGTGCCCAGTCACTCACGCTTGCTGTTCACTGGGAAGATCCTCCCTGGTGCTTCTTTCTTAGGTTCTTATCACTCCTCCTTGCAGGGGAAAAGTAAGAGATACAGGCAACAAGAACACACTGTAGGGGCTGGGGATTTAGCTCAGTGATTAGAGTGCTTGCCTTGCAAGCACAAGGCTCTGAGTTCAATCCCCGGCACCACCAAAAAAAAAAAAAACACACACACTGTAGTTTGCAAGCCCTGCCCGAGCCCACAGCCCCCACCTGTCCAAAGGAAGAGGGGCTGTGCTGGAATCCAGGTCCGCCCCTTGGCCTTCTGGGTCCCTGCTCGCTGTGATGGGAGTTTCTGGAGAGGTGGGGTTTTTTGTTTTTGTTTTTGTTTTCCACAGGTTTCATCACATGATTGCAGTTTGATCATTTACTTGGTATTTTGGCAGGTGAAAATTTTAAAAACTTGTGTCCAAACATGGACCATTTACTAGTACTGACTTTGTATGTTCTTTCCAAAGCAGGGGGTGTTTATTTGAAAAGAGACACCATGCTGCTCTGAGATCAAGGTTAAGATCAGAGGATTCCCAGGACAGGTGAAGCCCTCCCGTCCCTGGGCCTCTGACACATCCCTACAAACAGCTGGGCCTGCGTGCCACACACAGCTGTCTCCCATGGCCCTCTTTCCTCCTCTCTTCCGCTGGTACCATGTCTTCCTCTAGGTTGGTTTAATTTCTTGTTTTGGTAGAATGCCTTTTCCAACACCTTCCTGAAAAAAGAGTGTAGGGAAGAAAATATTTTTAATTCTCGAGTGTCTGAAAATGTCTTTGTTTCACCCTCACACATAATGAACAAACCTGTCTGGGTGCAGGGCTTTGAGTTGGAAACAATTGTCCCTACAAACCGTGAAAGCCATTCCATTGTCCTTTAATGTCTAGGACTGTCAAGCATAGAGCCATTCTGATTCTGACCCTTTGTATATGAACTGAGGATGTGTAGAATTTTCTCTTTATTCCAAGTATCATGAAATTTGGGGATGATGTACATTTGTATGGATTTCCTTTTAGCCATCATTTTTGGTGTTTAGGGCCCCTCCTAGTCTAGAAACATGCACAGTAACTCTAGGATGTTTTCCCAAATTATTGCATTGATGCTTTCTTCTGTTCTACTTTAAATTTTTTTCCAGCCAGGTGTGGGGGTAGATGCCTGTATACCAGCTACTTAGGATGCTGAGGCAGGAAGATCATAAATCCCAGGGCAACCTGGGCAATTTAGCAAACCCTATCTCAAGAAATAAAACAAAAAGGCCTGAGAATACAGCTCGGCAGTAGAGGCTTTGCCATGGGGCCTGGATTCAACATCATGTGTGGCACGATAGATGCCCCGCCACATTTTTCTAATGAGAATATGTATTTTAGCATAACAGTAGCCAGCTGTGCCTCTCAGTAGCTGCTCTGGGGGATACAGGGAGCGATCTTTGGTTCACCCACTTGGTACAACGAACGGCAAGGTATAAGCACATGTGTCCAAGTGTAAATAGGTGAGTTTTACCCACATCATGTGCTGTGTTACATTCGTGTGTATTTATAATTTTTTATCACATGTTTTCTTTTGACTTTTCTTGCAGAATTAGTCCAATTCAGTACAACATCGCATGAAAATCTGTTTTTACAACTTTGGGAGGAGGCTGAAAGTGAGTCATCAGGTGACGGCTACCGATGATGACTTGGATCATGAAAGCCAGAGAAGTCAGCAAGACATGACAGAGAAGCACAGAATGAAGACCTGATTCAAATGGGGAAGGAAACAGCAATGTAAATAAGTATTTGACTAGTCAAAATGCTAAAAAAATGCTCATGTATACCTGAATGATCCAACATTAGAACTAGGTCAGAAAATGTCATGAGGTTCTTGCCAGGGTGAACCTATTGGACAGAAAGCCAACACTATGATGCAATGCTGGAAATTGTTTGTGATGGGCAATATGCTATGAGATGTTTTGAAATACACTAATAGTGAAATACAAGTGAAACATTCTATATGCAACAATAGTAATACTCAAAAATACATTTATCACAGAGCCTCACTCTCTGAACTAAAAGCCTTCACTGTAGGACTTTACCATTCTAATCATCAGAATCTAAAGGATTTATAGAGAAGTGACAATGTGGCATTGAGATTTTTAGAACAATAATGACACTCAAGAGATTTGGTTTCCTTCAAAATTGTCTACGTTTTGATGAAAAAAAGACTGGCCAAGAAAGAAAAAAAATCAGACAATTTCGCTGCTATTCACTCATTTTTTGAAAGCCTTGTTTCAAACTGTGACAGCCGACAAACAACTTGTATCATTTTGTGGTAGCTGAAGTTTTTGGCAATATATGCCAAATAAACCTTCCAAATATAGTATAAAAATATATGCCCTGGTAGATGCAAAGACATTTTACACCTTGAATTTAGAAACTTATCCTGCAACTCAGCCACCAGGCCTTTATTCATGCAGTAATAAACCATATGACGTTGTTAATGGATCTGTTGCACCTATTTCAAAAATAACCCAAATGTCACATTCAACAATTGGTTTACTAGTTACCCATTGACGTTAGATTTGCTAAAAGAACACCAGTTGACCAGCACAGAAACTGTTTGCAAGAACAAAGCCGAGATTCCTGGAAAAAAGTTGCAAATTCACAATAGAAAAATGTATAGTACAATCTTTGGGTTTTGGAAAGACATAACAATGGCCTCTTACATGGCAAAGAAAAACAAAGTAGTACTGATACTGCCAACATTACACCATGATGATAAGATTGATAGCAAAGTGGGGCATGGTGATGCACACCTGTAATCCCAGATCTCAGGAGGCTGAGGCAGGAGGATCCCATGAGTTCAAGGTCACTCTGTGCTAGAGAGTTCAAGGCTAGCTTGGACTATGTAGCAAGACCCTGTCTCAAAAACTAAACAAAACAAAACGAAAGATCAATAGTGAATCTTCAACACAAATGAAGCCAGAAATGGCCACATTTTATAACAAAACAAAAGGTAGAATAGATGTTGTTGACAAGTTATACAGAAACTGTGATGTCATTGGAAACACAAAGCACTGGCCAATGGTTGTGTTTTACTTGATCCTAAACATGTCAGGCCTCACAGTTTACAAAGAAAATAACAAGTGCAAAATATCACAGAGAAATTTTCTTAGAGGGTTGGGACTGGAATTGATAATTACAGCAGAGGAAGAACAATATGTATCTCCCCAAAGAACTCTACAAAAGAATTCTGGAGCAGACTGATGAAAAGACAGGTGAAATGTCACAAGAGCCTCCTAGGGAAACAAGAAGACCAGCAAGATAAGTATGTCCTACCAAAGAAGACAGGAGAACAAACACCTGTGCTATCGGTGTAAGCGAGACTTGTGTATGGAACATGCTGTTCGCATGTGTGAAAACTGCCTTAGGCATGATAATTGAAATAAAGATTACTTTTGTGGTAGAGTTTTCTGTTTTCATTGTAGTTCACATAGGAATTTATTTCTGTTGTTATTTTTTAGATTTAGTAAGAAAACAACTGATGTTGAAAATGTTGACGTTCATTCTAAACCCTCATTACATATTAAAAATCTAATATTTTTATTGATTTTCCTGTTAAGTACACATTGTTCAATACAGTAAAACTCATAAAATTAAAATTAATAATTCATCAGTAGAAATATTCCTAAAAAATAAATGTGGACATTATACACCCTCCAAAATGCACACTTTCGAAAGATTTAGCACGATGCCCCTGCTAATACCACACACACAAAAAAATTCTTTTTCTTCTCAGAGTCCTTATAATTTGGTGACTAAACGATAAAAGTGACATCATTTGTCTCCTGAGCTGCTTAAATTCGAAAAAAAGTAGTTATTTTTAAATAGTGGGGCTGTGTCTAATAGTAGCCTGACACAATGGAGAATTTGCTTCTAAGATGTTTGTTTTCAGATGCAATTGTAAAATATTTTTGCATTTTTTTTCCCCAGACCTGGGTATTAAGCCCAGGGTTCTTTGTCCTGGGCCACATCCTAGCCCTTTAAAATTTGTTTTACAAATTTTGATACTGGGTCTTGCTAAATTGCTCAGGCTCCAGGAGACTTGAATTTGAAATCCTCCTGCCTCAGTCTTCCAGAGTGCTGGGATTACAGGGGGTACTACCACACCCAGCCAGCCAGCCAGGTGAGAGAGAGGCCCCGCAACGGGACAAAGCCTGCAAAGCGAT